>SNQJ01S0074978.1:8706-22217 GCA_010110895.2 Picea sitchensis
AGACTGCATGGTGAACATTAATGAAATTTGCACAGGTTTGATCCAAAAGCTTCAAGTCTAAAATTTTATAAATGAAAAATAGAGATGTCTTTCCATCCATGTCTTGGGGTATTTATACAAAATGTATGTAACCAAAAATACTAGAATTACTCCTAAGATCCATTATTTACTCTAGGAGGTTTGAATCCATCCTCTTGATCCAAAAAATTAAAGGAAATCCAAAGAAATCCCAAATTTGCCCTGATTTTTGCAAAAAACAGGGGATTTTCTTGCATAAGTGGTTGAGTTTGACCAGCATTGACTACACATGTGTGGATCCTCTTTCTGGAAGTGAATAGGTATTTTTCCATCCATACACATCAAGGATTATTCCACATGTATCATAATTATCCTAGTTGTCCTGGAAGTATATAAACCATGGAGCTATTACAAGAAGTTACAATTTCCTGTATTTTTTGTTAAAAAATTATCTTTAATGCCTAATTTTTGTCTAAATTTCAGAAGATAAAAGAAATGACAAAAGAAAATTATTTTACACATTTAGATATAAAAATGGTGATGAAATGAAGAATGAATGGTTTAAATATGGAAAATGGAAAACTAAGGCTAAAATTATCTCATCAAGGAGTACCCAACACATGTCGTTCCTTGCCTTGACGTTCCTTGCCTTGTTGATCCATGTCTTGCCTTTACATGTCATGCCTTTCCTTGCCATGACATGTCATTCCATTCATGTCATGAAATATCATGTTTTTCCTTGAAATACCTTGTCTTTTCCTTGCCTTTCCAACATGCCCTTCCCATGCCTTGCCTTGACTTACATGTCTTCCTTGACATACCATGTCATGCCTTACCTTGACGAAAATACCATTACCTTGCATTTGTAATTTTTAAACTTTGTGATGTAAAGCAATGCATATAGATTCTTAATAATCACAATTAATCAATGGCTCATACCACCAGGTACACAAAGATTTATCTAGAGAACCCTCAACCGGGAAAACCTTTTCTTATTTTCATTATATGTCCAGATTTCACCATTCACCATACAATATATACAATGTTTTTAGGTATTCCATAGATACCAAACCCTAATCCCTTAATCGGGATTATTTACAAAATCAGCTAAAAATAGCAAAAAAATATAACAGCGGTGCGGGTTATTCATGTCGACACCCACACTCTGCAGTTACCAAAGAGATATAACATACTTAACAGCATTGGAGTCTCTTGCCTTGACATGTCATGCCTTGCATTGACATGTATTTCCTCAACATGTCGTTCCTTGTCATGTCTTGTCATGCATTGACTTAGCTTGAAATTCCATGCATTTCCTTGACATACCACCTTGTCTTACCGTAGCATAAGTACATTTTCATTACCATGACTTTCCTTGCAATTCCTTGCCTTTACATGCATTCCCTTCCTTTCCATCCCATGCATTCCCTTGCATTTCCTTTCCATGCCATGCATTCCCTTTCCTTTCCTTCCATGCATTGCCTTGCATTTTTTATGCCTTTCTTTGACATACCATGACTTTCCTTGACTTATGCCATGAGATGTCTTTCATTGACATACCTTTACTTGACATAACATGTCTTACATTGACATGCATTTCCCCTACATGTCATGCCTTGTCATTCCTTGCCATGCATTTCCTTACCTTGACGTACCATTACCATTACCTTGTCTTTCCTTTCCATGATTTTCCATGCATTTCCATGCCTTGCCTTGTCATGCCTTTCTTTCCATGCATTTCCTTTCCTTTAATTGTCATGAATTTCCTTGACATTCAATGGAAACACACACAAATCTATAAATTGAGTATGAAATACCTCATTTTGGAAAGAATCAGATCCCTTTGCTCGTTTACCTCTGTTCCTTGAAACATTTTGGCATCCTAGGGTGAATTTGTTTCCTCTAGATTTTCAATAAGCTAGGCAACGTAATTTCATTCCATTTTTCTCATTTTACTTAAACCATAAACAATTTGTTGCAGCAACAAGATCCACAGAAGAAACACCATGCACAAATTACACCAAGAGTATCTGAGGAGAAAATCTTCTCCAACAGAAAACCAACCAATCCTTTGTTATATTCTTCAAGAGAAGAGACCTCCTCCACCATAAAGAACTAGCACACAAAGGGTGCTCACAAAACCTATAAGACTAATGCCCAAGATAGGTGTACACTTTTCCCAAGAACAAGTGTTTCACAATTTCAAACTCACACTTGTGATATGATTCCTCATTGGGGAATTTACCTTTATTTATATTAGTGAACTTTGTCAAAATAGCGTATCTATTGGCACAAAGGGTCAAAACATGATAACTTATAATATGAATTAATAGTACCATGTTAATTATCTTTCATTAATTATATTTCCTTTATGGTGGGGTTGACACAGCCTTTACAAATAGGGTTACGGTGAAATTATGACTCTTGTGCCTGTTATATCAGGGGATATCATACACCCGCGGTATCAACCACTAAGGGGAACATTGATGTAATTAACAAATGGGGATGTCCCACATCTCTATCTCACTACATCTCACAAGAAAACCACACTCACTGGTGTATTCACTGGGATCGTTCACCTATTCTGACCATGAGGCATCAAATGGAGATATATTTCTCAGCTGCAGTGTTACTGAGAATAATATGGAGTGTGAATCATTTCAAATCTATTCACGGAGGAGGAAAATGCATCATTCATCTCTGTCTCAGAGCGATACACCCAACTCATGGAGTTCACCATGGGGGCACACAACGCATTCCATGTAATCTCAGAGAGACCACATGCACCCATCTCATGAACTCAACACCCCTCCTGCAGGAAAAGAGTTCCATCTCTATGTCATGGGGAACCACACCCAACTCGGGCTTACTCTCGAGATTAGACTCCTTAGTGCGTGTCATGGTGGATGTCTCGTGCATTTGTAATCATCAACACTCCCTCAAATATGGGGAGGCATTCCATCGAATTAGTCTACATGTGAGGTACTCAAACTTCAATGTAGTTGGCAGTCATAGACCTCCCTCTCGACTAGAGGTATTCTCCATAAATCCTGGTTTCTCACCGGAAGTACTTCGAACTTCATCTTGGAAGCAGGTTGGTGAAGATATATGCAATCTGCTCATGTGTAGGAAGGTATTATACGTGTACTATTTTCCTGCGCGTGATATACGATATAATAATGATATTTTATCTCAACATGCTTCAATATACCATGAAACACCATATTCTCAAAGAGCAACTCTGATTTGCCAATAATGAAGATCCATCTTGTGGTCAAGTAAATCTGTTAGAGGCTTGTGAAGACACACTACTTCGTGGTACCACACTCAATGATATATAATTTTCTTCCTACGATACTCAGAATTACTTGATTTGTTTCCTACTGCACTGGAAATGATGGAAAACCAAAGTTAAACAAAAACCAGATGTTCTCTTCCAATCCACTATAATTTATGTTGATCGCTCGACATATCCATACAAACTTCGGTTTACATTGAAGTCCTTATCTCAAACCATATACAATTGTTCACGGTATATATCTTAATACATGCTTTACTGTTATCTCTCTTGGTTGACTCATGGATTGACTAAGAACATTTTCTGCATAGCATATATCATGTCACGAGAATTAAATCAATGAGTCAATCGGTTGTCCAATATACATAATGGATCAATCTTGTTTGAATCATCATGATTTATTTTTCGTCAAATCCACCACCATTGAATTGTGAACATGAATTTTAATTTTAGATCTTGAACTTCTTAAAAATCCTCGCTACGTATATTTTCCTTGGTGAGGAAAAAATTCATTGGTCACTTTCACCTTTTTGTCCCAAGTAGTGCATCATACCATATCCTTCATCTCTAAATCAAAATTCAAAGCTTACTTGTATACAACAGGCTTAGGACTTTCTTCAACACAATACACATGAGATTTTTCATCCTATATCACGAGTCCTTCTGGTTGCTTGATGTAGACTTCCTCCTCAATATCTCCGGTGAAAGGTTGTCTTTATATTCATCTGATGTAGTTTCCAAATCATGGATCATGGTTGTAAGTGTATCTAACTACTAGGTCAAATGCCTCATCATATACAACTCCTATGTTTGTGGGAATCTTATGGCTACAAACATCACTTTATATTTCTCAACATTTCCATCAAATGTATGTTCCTCTACCCCTTGCAGAGTTTTTTGAGTTTAGACAGGGCTTTCATGGCGTGTTACAAAGAGTTCACAGGGATATCAACTGGAGAAATTAGATCAATAATTGTTTCCCTACAGGCTGAGAAAGGGAAGTGAAAATATATATTCCTTCTTCTCACATTTTTGTTTGACCCCTCTTATTCAAATTTAACTCCCTCACAGTGCAGAAGGGATAGATGTCCTTACATTTTACTTGTTTCTAGATATTTTTGTATGTATTGAAGTTGCTCATGACTAATAATAATCAATCAATAAGGTTTGGACTCTCATCTTAAGGATAATGGCCCAAGTCATGAGGGATCCCACACTATAGATAATACCCTTCACTTATTAAGAATGCAATCAGCTATAAAATTAATGATCAAACAATTTAACTGGGTCTGCGGTCATGCTCAATTTTGTATTTGGTTTAGAGGAAGTAATTCTCATCTCTCTTATCTTCATCCCTTTTGATGTGGTTTCCAAATCAATGTCTGTGGTGGAAGCATATTGTCTTCATTTCTTCATGGTTGGACAATTTATTGCATAATTCCCATATTTGTCACATCTGAAGCAATGGACACATCTGGCTATCTATTTTTTATTATGACTGAATGAGTGGGTCTTTCATCTTTTTGGACAATTTATTGCATAGTGTCCATATTTGTCACACCTGAAGCAATGGACATCTGAAACATCTATTTTTTTATTATGACCTGAATATGATGGAGTCTTATCATCTTTGAGTATTTGTCTGAAGTTTCTTTTGAATCTTTCTCCTTTCTTTGTATCAAGTGAAATATCATGGTTGTCATCAGGGGATTCTTCCACTCCTCTATTTCTAAGTCTAACTTCTTCTTGAGTACATTATTTCCACTAATGATCAAAAGTGGGTAATTTTTCCCTTCCACTGATGCTTTGAAGAAAAGGTTCTGAGTCTTTTGGAATATTGTTGAGAGTGGATAAGACAAGTTATCTATCAGACATGATTTCTCCAATGGAACCTAGTTTATCTTTGATTTATGATATCTTCATAAAGAAGGTAGCAACTGTATCACCATTTTTCATCTTGGTAATTTGAAGATGGCCCTTTAAGTTAAGGGATCTGAGGGTGTTTTCACTCTCAAACATATCCTTCAATGCTTCATACATTTAATATTTTTTCTTCAGATTGACAATACTAGGTAGGAGATGATCTTTTACTGAGTAGATGATTATTTTCCTTGCCTTGACATCCTCTTCCCTTCATATTTCCTTCTCTTCATCGGTAGATGTCTATGGTAAATTCTTTTGTATCACACTCAAAAGGTCATATTCTTCAAGGGTGATATAAATCCTTGACTTCCAGGAGCTCAAGTTTCTTGATCCATTAAGCCTATCTTCCACTAAGGTTATGTTCATATTTTCAGATTTCTTCACAAACTCTCGCCAACTAGACTTAGAAAATTTAATCACCAGGTTAAACTAGAAAACTTAGGTTTTGTTGGGCTTATGGATGCCAACAATAATATTTGAGAGTGTCACAGGAGTATTTTTGAGTTTAAACGTTCCTTCAATGCACTGCAAGAACCCTAAATTCAAAATTATGTAGAAAATTGTGGAACCCTAGAAACCCTAGAGCCAAAAATAAAAAAATCCTCATAAATTCACTTTGAGAGTATTTGGAGGTGCGATGAGGGATTTCATGCACTCCTATCCAAATTTAATCCCCAACATACAAATGTGAAGTGCTGAAAAGGCCAAACAAGAGAGGTTTGTATAGATTTTGCAGAAACCATAGGGGGGCATACAAAATTGCAGAAAAGAAAGGATGGTTGATTTAATGCCTATGAAATGGGTTCTTTCAATACCTAAGCTATGATACCATGTTTAGTTTTCAATAATCTAGGCTTAAGAATGAATTTCATTCCATTTTTAGCATTTTACTTAAACCATAAACAATTTTTTACAGCAACCAAGATCACAAGAAGAAACACCATGCAAAAGTACACAAGAAGTATCCTCGAAAACCCTTCTCAACAAGGGAAGAAAACCCAACCAATAATTTGATATATTCTTCAAGACAAATACCTCCACCACCATAAAGAAATAGCACTAAAAAGGGTGCTCACAAACCCTAGAAGACTGGAGCCCAAGAGAGGTGTGCACTTTTCCCAAGAACAAGTGTTTGCTGAAATTTCCAAACTTACACTTGTGATATGATTCCTCAATGGGGAATTTACCTTTATTTATATTAGACTGAGCCTATCAACAATAGTGTCTATTGGTACAACAAGGCTGACCTCAATAACTTATAATATAATTAATAATTACCATATTAATTATCTTCTACATTAATTATCTTTTACATTAATTATCTTTCACTTTATTGTGGGCTCGACCTGTACCCTTTACATCACAAATAGGGTTATAGGAAAGTCTGAATATTGTACAATATAGAAATGTATCTCATACACTCACTAGTTCTCAGCCATTAGGGGCACATCCATCTGTGCTCAACCACTAGGATCACGTTCACATGTGCTCAGCCACAGGAACGTCCAACTCAACAGATCTCTTTCTCACTGTGTTACATAGGATAATAATCTGGAGTATCACGTCATATCAAATATCTTCACAGAGGATGAAAATACATCGTTTCATCTCTGTCTCAGAATGATACACCCAACTTATGGGCTTCCCCACACAGGGGCACACAACATTCCATCTATGTCTCAGAGAGGAACCACATGTTGATACTGAGAGGGGGGTGAATTGGTATCAAGTGAAATTAAAAAAAAAAAACAACTTATACTTAAACCATTCAATTATATCCAATGAGAAATTAACAATAGTGTAAGAGTTACACCAATATTCCAGAATACACCATGCACAANAAATCAACTTATACTTAAACCATTCAATTATATCCAATGAGAAATTAACAATAGTGTAAGAGTTACACCAATATTCCAGAATACACCATGCACAATATATGAGAATAATCAATAGTTATTGTTCAAGGGAAGTAATGAATTCCAAAGGTAGCTACAACTTCCAAATATAAAGGGAGGGATAAACCTCCAAGAGGAAGATACAATCCTCCAATATCAAGAGAGGGTTGAACTCTCCATCCTTTCCCCTTCCTCCCACCCAAGAATATATGAGAGATAATAAAACTTTACATTAAATCATCACCATCAACCAACCATCACATAGAACCTAATAATGCTTCCTGAGACTTCTTAAACTTCTGAAATTATTCAATTCTTGGAATAATTTGACACTATATATAATATTACTCAATGTATTATCTGAAACTCCTCCAATATTCACTCCTTGAGTCCTCTCCAAAAATAAGTTATAGAGAGAATGGTAGACCTTATTCAATTATGGTTTATTCAGGAGAGCGAACTTGTACAGAATTCCCCACTCTCAATATTTAACATCTAATTCTGAAACTCACACATAAGAAACTAAAGCCCGTACTCTTTCCAATTCAATTGGTCTCACTTCATTTGGATTCTCTATGAAGACATTATTACTGTTTTACCCGGAACACCTATTTATTGACTAGTTTCGGGACTAGTAAAAAACCCTATCTTCCACAGCGTGTATCTCCAAAATTATAGTGAATAAAGAGATGAATATTTTACCATAGTTACCTATATATGTATTTTAAATACCATATCAATTTCACCATCTGAATCGTTCTAGAAAACGAGTTATAGAAAAAATGGTAAGATCACCTGTAAATAACATACCTTAGAACACATCACCAAAAGACTTCATCCTACCTTGAAATCTGGCCTTCTTTACTTCATATTTCCTCTAAAATTTGACTTCTGTGTCAAATGAATGTATAATGATATGTATTTATGCCATTTATGTCACTTCCTTTTAACATTAGGGCCAACCTGACAATTTTGTATTTTGTAATTTTTTTCTTTAATTATCTTCAAGGCCAACCTGTACTTCCTTCTTCAATTCACTTTGTCATCTTCAAAAATTCAGTTCTCCTCAACCATGAGGATCCATGTGACGTGCCAACTACCACCAGAAACAACATGATGTATAGTATCCTTCCATGGGTGTTGTTTCTACATGTTCATTTTCCTTCATGTCTAAATACCTTCATAAAACTTGTGGTCCAAAACCAATGACTAGGGTTGACATCAATGACAACAACCAATATTCCAACACCACATACCCATATCATAAGGTTCACCACCTCACAAAGGGGAAAAAAAATTCATTTCCATCTCATAGAGGAACCACATACCCAACTCATGGGCTTTCTCTCAGGCCGACTCACTCAGTTTGTGTCCTAGAGGATGTCTCACGCATCAGTAATCATCAACATTCCTCCATATTGTGGAAAATACCTTCTCTTTACTCTATATGTTTTTCTTCCTACCCTATAACCGTTATAAACAAAAGTAGTTATAATCCTTCCTATTAAGTCATTTTCAGCTAGAAGGCTCCCTATGGGAGACACCATTCCCCTATAATAGGTTGGATGTACCCTAGTTGTCAAAGGGTTCTCTCAAGTTCCTTTCGATCGAGAGTCCAAAACATCTCTACCATTTCTAGACCTTATTCCAGGTGTGGATTCAGTGCTAGGAGAAGATTATTCATATTTAGATCGACACTAGCATGGACGAGGCTATAGGTGTAAGATCCAATAGAGGTTTAAGAGCTAATAGAGGTTTGTTTTGTTTGTTTGTTTGAACAGTCGACGCTAAATTGGGCACCATTAGAATCAGATTTAGCATCGAATATTGGCCAAAAATGTAATAATTTTGGGGTGCTAAATGGGGCAAAAATTACGCCTAATTTAGCGCTTATAGATAGCAAGAGTTTGATTTGTGAGGGTTATTGGGTATGGCATAGGAGTTAAGGTTTGAGAAATAAGTATTTAGGGTTTTGGGTTGAATTATAGGTTCAATGTTATGGTTTATGGGTCAACAATTTAAGGATAAGGTTTAGTACATAGTGGATTATGGTTATTTGCTAAGGACCAAGGTTTAGTGTTTAGGGTTATTAATAAGTATTTTAGTTTTAGGGTGAAGATTAATTTTTAATTAGGTTAATGTGTAAGGGTCGGCTAGGTTGAAGTTTTTAGGTTCCATTAATTTGGGTTTAAGGTGTAGGGTTTAGGGTTATAGGTTAACAATAAAATATTTGGGTTAAGGTTAAAATATCATCGTTAAAGTATAGGGGTTTAGGATAAGGGTCAATGTCAATGGTGTGAAGGTTAATTATTTGGGTTTAATGGATAATGGTTAAGGATTGAAGCTTAAGGAATAAGGGATAGTGATAATGGTTTGGCTATGAATTAGGATGATTGATATACAAGATTAGGTTTCCATGGATATAATCTGGACCAATTGAAGAGGAATATTTGTGACTTATTTAGTGGGAAAAGATATCATATCAATTCATTCCTAAAATTCCTAAAAACAAATTAGGCTCCACGTCCTTCTTTCTATATATGATATTATTAGAATAAATACTTCTGAAATTAGAAATATTGTTAATGGATTTATAAAACCCAAAATTTAATGAATTTTTCAAAACCCAAGCTCACCCACATCCTTACAACATTAGATGGCTCCAAATAGAGAAGGATAACTACATCACCAAGGAATGTATATTTATATCCTTGGAAAACATAAGGTAACATGTGGTCATGTCACACCTTTGAATATCTACAATTATGTATTATTAGGAAACCCTACTTGTGAGACAAACATGGGGTCTATTATCATGACCTTGCACTATCAACATTGAGTCAATCAAGGGTAGATTGTTCTATGTTTTCAAGGTAAAGTGAAAACTAAATATCTTTGTGGTTTCAACCACATACTTTTATAAGTTAGTCAATCACTCTTTTTGGTTTCAACCACATACTTTCATAAGTTAGTCAATCACACTTGTAAATGGCTTATGTGGACTACATAACCAATTTCTTGTATGAAGTTATCGTGTGACTAAAATAATATCCACCACTAACACCCCAAAATTTAATTGCACTTCTTGAGGTTCATAGTGGAAATTAGTAGGAACTTTCATTACATTTAAATGAGAATAGAACTAAGAAGTGATTCCTCTTAATCCCCCATTACTATTTAATATGTACGAGGACCTCACTAGTGTTGCGACAAAACTATATAACTTCTTCTTCATTATAGTTTTCAACTGTTCTACCTAAGATGCCCCCAACATTGACATTTTGGAAAATATTATCATGGACTTGTCCTTAGATGGGGTTTTCTCTTATTGAACATTACATGTATCACTATATCATTAGAGTAGTTGGCACTCAAATAGTATATTAAGATTGTATTAGAATCTTACCTCCATGCTAGATATTCCATTGCTAGTTGTGCACTCATCCAGATCTAGGGAACCTAGTGTGATACAAGACAACCACTTGGTAGTCTACCATTACTAACAAACTTTATAAATATCATTGACATACTTCCTATTACTCATGAAATTTATATTCCTAAACAAATCAAACATCTAATTTAAATGTTGAGATCTTATAGCCTTATAATCCTCATTTGCTTGAGCAAAGCACAACTTCGTTGGATCCTCGAATTGACATTGATAATAACTTCAATACACTAGCTCCTTTTGACAAATCCATAGATCAAATGACTCGACACACATACACAAGGCTATATAAATATTCTACATTTTCAAATCAAGTTATTCCTTTGCATAGTCCAAGTATTTCACATTTGAGCAAGTGAGAAACAAAATTTCTTTGTGGATAACACACTCAAATTTTATGCATAAACATTAACCTCCATTTCCTACAGGAAACAAATTTCTACTTCCAATGCAATGGAGACCATGAAATTTCAAGAGAGTTTCGAAAAACATTCCATCGATGTGAATGATGAATGATGACAATGAGACTGCATGATGAATGTTGATGCAAACATCAACAATCTCAATGATTGTGTGGGTACATCAATCATCCTTAAGTATTGAAACCCTCACATACCATAAAGGAATGTTTCTAGTATAACCATGTCAAATTTCAATGCATACATGAATAGTTTGAATAAATTTCAACATTGGCCCCATTCACTGCTTATCATGTGACATCGATGGATGAAATTGGTGATGGGCATGTTGGAAGACGTTCCATGAAATTTCAAGAGAGTTCCAAAAAATCCCTAAATCCCCTAACCCCTAAGCCATTGACCCTTAAATCATTAATCCCTAAACCCTAAACCCTTAATCCCCCAACCTTAGTTAACCACTAATCCCTTAACACAAAATACCTAAATCCCTTAACTGCTAATCCATTGACCCTTAAACACTTAAACCCTAATACCTAATACCTTAATCAATAAACCCCTATTCTCTAAGCACTTAAACATTAATCCCCTAGCCCATAATCCCTAATCCATTAACCATTAAACTACCTAACCCATAAGCACCAAATCCATTAGCTCTTGACCCTTAATCCCATAATCCCTTAACCCTTAATCCTTGTACCCCAAATACTTAAATCACATAATCCTCAAAGCCCCTATCCAATTAACCCCCAACACATAAACTAATTAACTATTTGGGCACATTCGATGCTAAATCCAGTGTTATTTATGACGTTTAATCCAACAATATTTTCGGCGCTAAATATGGCACTATTTACACCACTATTAGCACCTAATTTATCACCTACATGTTTTGGTCAACGCAAAAAAATACGGAAATAGCACCGATGTTTTCAAAAAATTGGAGAAAAATACACTAAAACAATCTTTGGAAGCAAAAAAGGGAGAAAATCATAGGGATTTGTTGTAGTGATATGTTCCATACAACGTAAAAGACCTCTCCATTGGAATGGATCTTGATACATCATATACATGTACCCCTTCCCATAATTTATTAAATTCATCAATCAGTGATTGGATGTAAATATCCATTCTCTTCACTTGTCTTCTACCAGGGACTATAAGAGCCAACGTAAGATGTTCATTCTTCACGGACAACCATGGGGGAATATTGTTATTGATCACTACCACTGGAAAAATAGAATAGTTGGTGTTTTGGAGGGAATACGGGTTAACTCACTACTGCATATTGGAAAAATTGTGATGATCTACTTGCGATGTTATGGACAAAATTGGCCATATTATCGAAAAATAGAGGAAATTTAAAGTTTTTTTCTCCATCCTACCCAATATTTTCGCACGTGCGACGTACTTTTCAAATCGTCGCAAGAGTGACGTATTTTTAAGGTCGTATGTCTTGTGACGACATCAAATGTGTGTTACTCTTGCAACGGTGTGGACACTAGGTCATCCCCCCCCAACGGTGACCCACTATTTGACAAAGTCAACATTGACTTGGTAAACTGTCATTGAAATTGCGACATTATAAAATCTATAAATATGTTGCATTTTATGGATGTTGCGGCAAGTTTTCTATAACAATGATGGTTCAAGAAGGGTATAAGGTATTCTTGACGAACAAAAAATAGGTTTATTTTCATATGTTATAATATAAAAATATAATAGATATTCTATTATACACCACTCGATTTTATAATATAATCATCAATATATGTATGTGGGGAAGAATGTCAGAAAACATTAGAGGTGGGAAAAAAATTAAAGAATGTGAAAAGGGTGATGTTAAATGTTATTTCCATTGCAAAAATTGTTGTACTAGTAGCCCCGAAAGAGTTTTAATAGCAACATCTAAAAAACATTGTAGAAAATATGGGCACATGGATGGGGGATCAAATGAATATCATCCCATGGTATATATGTATCAACCTTTATGTAGATGTGATAAAACATATTACATACCTTAGGATTTGTGTCATACAAGTGTTCGACAAATTATTCATAACCTTTAAGTTCACTAGAATCAATGTAGTGGAGATGATATTTTCTCTTGACCCTTTATAAAGTCATTTTTTTTCCTTTTCAATCATAATTTCATCATAAATACCATTACTACTGTCCCCATAATCCTCATCTGGATGACCGAATAAGTCTTGGATCATTTGATTATCCCATCATCTTGAACTATGTTATTATTGTAATATACTTCCATGGGATCATTAACTTGATCTTCATTGTCCGCTTCATGTTACTCATCTTGTACAACATCATTTATGCTACTACATGGTTTTTTATAGATATATAGATTGTATTCTCAAACTTTTATATTTTTTTATACATGCACTAATTTTTCATGATTGTTTGTAATTATAAAGTTAGAGTTTCCCCCTAACTTTCTGCAGAAAAAACCATGTAGTAGCATAAATGATGTTGTACAAGATGAGTAACATGAA
>SNQJ01S0074978.1:34539-45878 GCA_010110895.2 Picea sitchensis
TCAACCCAAAGTTGGAGTTTCTCCATTCTTGATTCATCTTCCTTGTGTCCTCATCATGAATTTCATGGGATACAATTTCACTTTTAGGTGTCCTCTCTATTAGGAAAATTTGCAACCCTTCCGTGATATCCCTTTTTAAACCATCCATCTTAGTATCCATTATTTCCTCCAACTTAGCTTCAGTTGAATCCATCATCCCTTGTAGTTCATCTTTTGTTATTGTCTTCTTTTGTACATCATTTATGTCTCTTAGAATTTCTTCACCTTCATCAAGATTCCAAGTAGGGATGTCTAGAATCTTATTTGGCGTAGACGTTCCCTTTTTTGGTGGCAAGTGGGAAAAATATCACTTTTAAACCTTGATTTCAAGGTGGTTCTGCTAGATGATCTTTTTTATGTTGTATCTCCAAAATTTAATCCCTTATGGGTATAAAAAAATCTAGTTCTCAGATATGTCTTCTCTGTAATTACATAAGTTTCATAAAAATTGGACATGTCAAGTGAAAGTTATGGTAACTTCCCCACAACTTTTTAATTTTTGTCCCTTCCAGGAGAGCATACTTGTAAAGCATGAAATATCACAATATTTGATATTTGATTATGAAACTTGTACCCAAAATACTATTGATTGTACACTATCCAATGCAATTGGTCTCACTTAATTTGGATACTTATTGAAGAAAATATCATTTTTTAATCTGGAAGACCTGTTTGAGACTAGTTAATATGACTAGTCAGATACCCTATCTTCCATAGGGTGTATCTACAAAATTAGGATCACGCAGAAGTGGAAATTTGTATCACAACTACCTTGATAATATATGTGAATATGCTATGGATTTTAGGGTCTGAAACATTATAGAAAATATTTTGTATCGAAAACTCCATGATGAATAAATTTAGGATGATTACAAAACATTGTCTTACATAGGCTATATATCCAAGTGTATAATGCCTTAGGAGTTTAAATTTGAACCCAACCTACCTTGATCCATCTGATAAATATCCTCCAAGGGGTACCTTATGAAACATTGTAGAAAACAAGTTATAGCAATAATTCCAAGGAGTCTCAGATGTAGCAGCGAAACCCCAAGACCTTGAGTTCTGATACCAAATATGTTAAGAACCAATAATCAAAATAACATAAAAGAAACCTCAAAATAAGTACTCAACACATTGAAAAAGAGATAATTTCATATAATAAGCCTCTTCGAGGGGGAAACCTCCTTATACACCACATAAATTTCCAAATACAAGATGATTCCAAATGAAAAGGTCTCCTTGGTATATATATAGGAGACTAGGAGGTACAATTACAACTAATGGACCCAATACAACGTAAATAAAATAACATTACTAATGTAATATGCCCCAATTAAGGGGTAATGTTCCACTATTTAGGTCTTAACAATAGACACTTCCTCTCTAAGAACCATAAGTATCGTACTATTGAAAAATATATTTTCAATGGGAAACAAAAGAGTGGACTAAAACCACAAAGAATGACACCTCGTTTATGGAAGTTGGCATATGACAGAATTAATCCTTGAGGTACACATTTTTTTATGTATCGTAAATGGAATCATGTTTTGAAATTTTATTTTAATTATTCAATTTATTTTACCGCATTTGATCACAAATAGTGTTCTGGTTTTTTTTATGCTTCATCAATGTTGTCGTCATGAAGGTAGTAATGATGGGCTTCCACGAGGAATTAAATGTTATCCCACTCAATTCATGAAGTTGTCTTAATATGAGACGCTAAAAATAGGCCATTTGTTTGATACCATGCATATCGAGAAGAATGTGACAAAAACATTATGGTGAATCATAGATGGTGGGAGGGATAAAGAAAAAATTGTCAAAATTTGTAATGACATTCAATCATGCAATGAAAAGTGTGATCCGATCAAAAAGAGATGGAGACCAAAATAACCTTCCATGGTTATTAACAGAGAAACAAAGCAATGGTGTAAAATAGGTCATTCAAATAATTAAATTTCGCACAGGTTTTTATTCAAACATAAAGAATATCTTAACGAAGAAAGGTGAATTTGGTGGGGCAAAAACACATGATTAGCATACCTTCATTAAGGTAATTAATAATTTTAGTATTCATATTTATATCTTGGTTGTATACATTTTTTGAGATTTTTTTTTTTTGTCTAGTTTTGAAACAAGTAACGATTCGTTTTTATTGTTACAGTATGTTCTACCTCTATCTCTCCCAAATGACTTTGACAAAAACGTCAAAAAAGTTATATATGACCTTGGAAAATACATGAGGTAAGTAGCTACAATTTATATGCAAAAAAAAAATCAAATTTTGTGTTGTACTTAATGACATGTGTTTTACTTTTATTGTAATATGTATATGTTTTGTTGAAACATGTTATTTTCTTGTGTCATGATCTCTAGATGGTTTTCATTGAAAGAAATCCATGAAGATGATATAAAGTATTGGAAGAGATAAATTCCTCGGCTAATGTGTGAAATGCAAAAGTATCTACCTCCAACATTTTTTAATGCACAAGAACACTACCTCATACACCAAGTTGAGGAGATTGAAATGTGTGGACCTATACACAGAAGGTCAATGTGGATCGCGGAGAGGCACTTGAAATCATTGAAGGATTTGGTTAGACAAAGAGCACATCCTGAGGGTTCTATGTGTTAAGTTTTCTATAAGCAAGGCTTAAGCATAAAGTTCATTCCAGTTTATCATTTTACTTAAACTATAACCAATTATGTTGTTGCAACCAAGATCACAAGCAGAAACACCATGAACAAGTACACAAGAAGTATCCTGGGAAACCCTTCTCAACAAGGGAAGAAAACCTAGCAAAATCCTTTGTTGTATTCTTCAAGAGAAATATTTTCAACACCAAGAAAACCTAGCACACAAGAGGGTGCTTGCAAACCCTAGAAGACTAGCGCCCAAGAGAGGTGTGCACTTGTCCCAAGAATATGTACTTGCTGAAATTTCCAAACTCACACAAGAGATATGATTCCTCAATGGAGAATCTATCTTTACTTATATTAGAATTGACCTGACAACATAAGTGTCTATTGGTACAACAGGGTCAACCTCTCTAACTCACAATATAATTAATATTAACCATATTAATTATCTTTTACATTAATTATCAATTGCATTAAGGTGGGGTTGACCTGTATCCTTTACATTACAATTAGGGTTACAGACAGGTATGACTCTTGAACAATATAGAAAGGGATCTCATACACCCACTAGTTCTCAACCACTAGGGTCATATCCATAGGGATTTCCATATCTCTGGCTCACTGCATTACACAGAAGAACCACTCTCACTAGTGTTTAGCCACAAGGATCACGTTCACATGTGCTTGTCCACGGGCATGTCCACTCAACATATATTCTTTCCAACTTCATTACACAGGGGAGTCAACTGGAGTTCATCATCAAATATTTTCTCAGAGGATACTAATACATCATCTTAATCTCTATCTCATGACGATGCATCCAGCTCTTTGGGAATTCACACGTTCACCTTGTTTTCAGCCACATGAAATTCTAACTTTGCAGATCTCCTTTCTCACTACATTACAGAGGAGAATCATCTGGAGTTATTCTCAACTCTATGTAAGGAGAAGACCATCTCTATGTTCCAGCTCTGTCTCATATAGGAACCACACACCCCTCTCAGGGGCTCTCTCTCAGGTTTGTGTCCTAGAGAATGTCTGACACAATTGTAATAATCAACACTCCCTCTCAGCTATGGAGTTATTATTCATCATGCCAAGTCTCACACGGATTTACTTTGAAATTTTTCTTTGTTGTAGTCATCAACACTCTCTCGCAACTAGGCAGGTGTCCTTCACCAAGAAAATTTTGGTGAATATTTCTGCAATCCTCTCATGTGTAGGAAGGTACTGCATGTGTACTATTTTCCTCTAAATCATGTCTCTGATATAAATATATTTTATCTCAACGTGTTTCAATCTATCATGAAACACTGGGTTCTCAAAGATATTTACACACAGCTCTGATTATCATCATAGAATCCATATCATGATCAAGTAACTCTGTCAGAATCTTATGAAGTCTCACTGCTTCGCAAATGCAATGATAAATACTCTGCTTATGTGGTTTTCAAGGACACGGAGCTTTGTTTCCTGTTGCACTAGGAAACAATGGCAACCTTCACAGTAAAACAACAACCAGATGTTCTCTTACGGTCCACTGTACTCTCTGCTCAATCTATATCGGCATATCCTAGAAACTCAAGTTCACACTGGAGGCATATCCAATTGTGCCTCGTATATATCTCAATACATGCTTTATTGCTATCCAATGAGCTTGTCTCAACTGACTCATGGATTAAATAATCACATTCACTGAATAGCATGAATCAGGTCTAGTGTTAACCAGATACATCAATGATCCAATAAGTTGTGGATCAATCTTGTCTAAATTATTATCATTCATTTTCTTCAAATCCATCATGGTGGTTTTGCATTCTGTCATACTGAATTTCTTTAGTATTCTCATTGTATGTTTTCCTTGACTCAGGAAAAGTCTCATCAGTCTTATGTAATACTTCTTGTCCCAAAAGGTAGTGTATCATACTCAGATCCTTCATCTCGAAATCAAAATTCAAAGATTATTTGTATCCAACAACAAGGATTTCTGAATAAGTCATCAAAATCAGGTTCTCGTCACCAAAACTGTAATAACATAGGTTTGGAGAAGCAACACTCTTGTTGAAACCAAAACTCATCAAGAAACCATCCATATGATATAGTTTCCAACTCATGGATGGTAGTATGGATGGGGGTGTATCAGGCTTACTGGATCAAATGTCTCATCATAGACAACTCCCTTTGTTTGTGAGAATCCTTTGGCTACATATCTCTCTTTGTATTTCTCAACACTTCCATCAGTTGCATGCTTGATCTTATAGATCCACTTGGAAGTTACCACAAACTTCTCTTCTGGTCTCTGAAAAATATCTTATCATTCTTTAAGATATATTGTTATTTTTCTGTTATGGCATCTTTCCATACCTATTCTCTTATTGCTTCTTCCAAGACAAGGAGTATCAGAATCAATGAAGTGGCTCATGACTGAAGGATAGCTCAAAAATATCTTTTTCTTTCTCGGGATGTGCCTTGAGGGGATTGTATGTTCCTCTACCTCCTGCAGAGTGAGCCTAGGTAGGCCTTTTATGCCCTACTGCAATATCTATGGACATATCATCTAGAGCAACTAGATCAACTAGAATAATGTATGTCTCCCTCTGAAATGATGAAGAGGGAGAAGGTATTGTCTCACCGTCAATCTTCGTCTGAGATATTTTGGATATTTGAAAGGTTATCTCTTCTTCAAGGACAACATATATTCTTGTCTCAATATTTATCTAACCAGGGATGTAAATCTGGAATGTCTTCGAAGATTCATTGTTTATCCCATAAATGTATCCTTTCTCCCTAAAGGTTCCATCTTGGACTTCTTCTCTTTGGGTACATGCAAATACACTGGGCACCCAAATATCCTAAAATGTTCAATCTTAGACTTCACTCCGATGAAGGTTTCTTTGGGAGTTATGTTTTTCAAAGTCTAGTGAAGAATCTTGTTCTGAACATATACTATGTCATGCATGCTTATTCCCATGGTATCATAGAAGGATTCTGATCATGCATTATTGCATTGGTTGTCTCAATGATGGTTCTATTCTTCCTCTTTCTCAAATAGTTTTGACTCCCTCTGAGTCAAGTGACTCCCTCTGAAGTATAAGCATCTTCCTTTGTTCTTAACCTGTCTGGAACAAGAAAACAAGAGGAACCAAAACAAGAATATCTCCTAAAGGAGAATAATGAGTACATATCTAGAATCAAAACAATTTAAGGATTGTTGTCATATCTATAACACCTACTTGTAATGTAGAAAACTTTAGAGATATAGGTTAGAGGAATGAAAATTTACAATAATCAAACCTGGAGTCTTCACTTCTAGTGTGTTGTTCCTCTGAATGCACTAAGATCCCTCTTGATCCATGACTTCAGCAAAAAAGGTTCCTTCGTTCTGCAATTACCCTCATGACAATGATACAAATAATATATATACAAGTGCATACATGAGGGTGTTGATATGATTTCTCCAATGGCACATGGTTGAGATTTGTTCTTTGACATCTTCATGAAGGAGGTAGTCACAGTGTCACCCTTTTGTATCACCCACAATAAGTCTTCATTTGAAGTCTTGTTTTCTAGGAAATTGGAGTTGCTTGATCCATAAATATTATCTTCCATCATAGTTTTGTTCATCATAATTTTAGATTTTTCACAACCCCTTGTCAATTGGGATAGAAAACCAAACGGCTTGGCTAGGCTAGAAATTTTATGTTTTGTTGGACTTATGACTGCTAACAATAAGCCTTTGAAATATAGGAGAAGACTAGTGATATGAAGAGCTCCTTCAATGAGTTGCAGAAACCCTAATACTGAAATTTCTGTAGAAATTAGCAAAACCCTAGAAACCCTAGGGCCAAAATTTCAAAATGCTCAAAATTTCACTCTAAGAGTCTCTGGAGTTGTGTTTTAGGAGGACGTACTCTCCTATGCCAAAATTATCCCCAATGTTCAAGCATTAAGGGATGAAAACATATCAGAAAGGAGGGTCGTACGAATTTTTTGGAAACCCTAGGAGGGTCGTATGGTTCTGCAGAAAAGAGAGGAGATTGTCAGATGCTTGTGCAATGGGTTCTTCAAGACCTATGCTATGATACCATGTTAAATTTTATATAAGAAAGGATTAATCATGAATTTCATTACAGTTTAGCATTTTACTTAAACCATAACCAATTATGTTGCAGCAACCAAGATCACAAGAAGAAACACCATGCACAAGTACACAAGAAGTATCCTAGGAAACCCTTCTCAACAAAGGAAGAAAACCCATCCAAATACTTTGTTATATTCTTCATGATAAATACCTTCACCACCAAGAAAACCTAACACACAATAGGGTTCTTGCAAACCCTATAATACTAGCGCTCAAGAGAGGTGTGCACTTGTCCCAAGAAGATGTACTTGCTGAAATTTCCAAACTCACACAAGAGATATGATTCCTCAATGGAAAATCTAATTTTACTTATATTATACTTGACCTATCAACAGAAGTGTCTATTGGCACAATAGGGCCGACCTCTCTAACTCACAATATAATTAATATTAACCAGATTAATTATTTTTTACATGAATTATCAATTACATTAAGGTGGGGTTGACCTGTATCCTTTACATTACAATTACGGTTACAGGAAAGTATGACTCTTGAACAATATAGCAAGGGATATCATACACCCACTAGTGCTCATCCACTAGGGGCACATCCATAGGGATGTCCATATCTCTGGCTCACTACATTACACAAGAGAACCACTCTCACTAGTGCTCAACCACTAGGATCATGTTCACCTGTGCTTGTCCACAGACACATCCACTCAACAGATATTCTTTCCAACTACATTACACAGGGGAGTCATATGAATTTCATCATCAAATCTCTACTTAGAGGAGTCTAATACATCATCTTCATCTCTGTCTCATGGCAATGCACCCAGCTCTTTGGGAATTCACACATTCACCTTGTGCTCAGCCATATGCACGTCCAATGCTGCAAATCTCCTTTCTCACGGTGTTACACAGGAGAATCATTTGGAGTTATTCTCAACTCTCTGTAAGGAGGAGGCCATATATATGTTACAACTCTATCTCAGATAGGAACCACACACCCCTCTCAGCAGATCTCTCTCATGTTTGTGTCTTGGAGAATGTTTCACACAATTGTAATCATCAACACTATGGTGGAGGGGTATATGGTATATGAATCCATGGTGTATATTACTCAGTATCTTCCTAAATTAGTAGTGCAAGCTATGCATGTAGTGGATTGCATTTGGGATGTGAACTCCATCAAAAAATTTGAAGGGGAGAAGTTGTTGGGGAAAGGTACAATGAAGAAAGTGAGAGGTAATTAAATTGTAGATATTTGTAACAAATATAATTTTTTGTATTTATGTGTATACGATCATACTCATTTAATATTTATTCTTTCATCAATTATTAATATTTACCATAGTTGTAACTAATATTTGATATTGGTGAATTGTGATTATTTGTTCAGTCAGTTTCTCAAGAATGGGATGCACTACATTTATACATTACAAACAATATTCATTGGATGAAGGTATGAATTGATATATGTAAACAACTTCATGATGGTAGGTTATCATGGAAAGAATTGTTTGAATTGGTTAGATAAGCTCGTCATAATGGAGATTCCTATGTTACGCAGAGGGAAATAGATTTAGCATATTGTTTGAAAGATGGAAAGGCAATAAAATTCACCCATTTTATTCAATTATTTTATATTATATTAATGTGATTGTAGATGTGTTTTTTTCATATTATACTTTCCAAGTTATATAAAAAAACATTATTATTAATTAGCAATGCATCTTTTACATGTCTGGCATATTGCAGTTGAAACACCACAAGGATATGTGGTGCAATGGTCGTAAATTTCGCATCAAACATTTTGATGAAACCAGGAAAACTTTTGATAGTAGGATAGCTGCAGTATTTCGGGTCACTAATGTTTCCTCTAGGAGTGACACACGTCCTCAAGAATCTAAAAATAGATAATATGGGTTTTTGAATGATACAATTGAGTGTGACTTTAATTCCTTCAAATTAGTTTTGTTCAATGTCAAATGGTATAGGTTACGAATGCATGAAACTGATGAGGAATGAACTGTTATTCAGCATTCCAACGTATTTCCGATGATTAAAACAATGGTTTTTTTAAAATAAAATGACCACTATGTTTTTCCAAGTCAATGTGAACAAGTATTTTACTCAAATGTTCCAGGTAAGAGGGATTGGTCATTCACTGTTAGATATGATCCAAGAGGAAGGCCAATAAAGTATATTGTAGATGAATAAGATGGTATTGAAGAAGAAGATGATGTAGATATAGAGCAGGAAGAATATGGGTCGATGTATGAAGAATAAAGAGAAGATGAACCAGGCGTAGGAGCTAATGCGCCAGTTCTTGATGATGATATCGATGAAGATATGCTCAAAAATCACATTGATGATGATGATGATATCATCAATCCTTTCAAAATTGTTTCCGAATATAATGTTGATACAGATGGCGAGTTGGATGATCAAGAATAAGACACAAAATAAGGATGATGCAAATGTTGCTTTGGATGAGGTACATAACTAGATATTTTAATTTGTATGAATTATTCTCTATAATAATTTTTTATGTGGGTTAATTACATGTTTTTAAGTTTTATTTCATTTTTGGATATCATATGCTACATGTTTTTATTTTTTGTTGTAATCAATATTAATAATTTAATACTTATGGGAGGGTTGTTCGAGAAAACTTCCAATTGTTTTACAATTTGTCAACAAATATTTGCAAACCAAATTAACCTATAAACCAAACTAAACTAAATTAATGACAGTAATACTCAGGCTGGTGATACAAACACAAACAATGATCAAAGGAGGCATGACAGAATAGAGATAAATATTGAAATGAAATGAGACGGTAATTATGAATTCATGCCCATGCACACAAATTGTTATAAAACACAGGAATTCATTAATGAATATATTTTCGTAATGGAGGTTAGGTCATGAAAAGAGGCAAAGAAGACATGGCCATGTGATAAATGAGAAGTAAAAGGTGACCAAAGAGAAGACCAATTAGATATAGGAACATTACCAATGTTGATTACTAGAATAAGTGTTGGTTCTCGTTGACCCCGCAAAGTGGCCCGTTAATGGGGCCAACATTGAAATTTTCTCAAACTTTTCCTGTAGTCATTGAAATTTGACATGGTTGCACTAGATGCATGCCTTGATGGTATGGGAGGGTTTCAAGAATCAAATATTAATCAAATTATACCCACATAAGTGAATGGTTTGTAACTCGATGGCCAATAAGTGGAATATGGTCAATAGATTATATGAGATCAAAAATCAAAGATAAGATCAAATAACGGATGAAGCTTGTGCAATTTTTCGAGTACTTGTCTATTGAGTATTAATGTGTTTTGACAAACTTGTGATATAGTCCATAAATATTTATCGAGATTAGTTCATGCAAAGGGGTCAAAGAAGACATGGTCATGTGAGAAATGAGAAGTAAAAAGTGACCAAAGATAAGACCAATTAGATATAATCACATGACCAGTGTTTATTACTATAATAAGTGTTCATTCTCGTCGACCCCGCAAAGTGACCAGTTAATCGGGACAAAATTGAAATTTTCTCAAACTTTTCCTGTATTCATTGAAATTTGACATGGTTTCACTAGATGGATGCCTTGACGATATGGGAGGGTTTCAAGACTCAAATACTACTCATATTATACCCACATAAGTGAATGGTCTATAATCGGGTGGCCAATAAGTGGAATATGGTCAATAGCTTAGATGAGAGAAAAAATCCAAGATAAGATCAAATAACTGACGAAGCTTGTGCAATTTTTCGAGTACTTGTTTATCGAGTATTAATGTGTTTTGACAAAATTGTGATATAGTCCATAAATATTTATCGAGGTTAGGTCATGAAAATGGGGTCAAATAATACATAGTCATGTGAGAACTGAGAAGGAAAAGGTGACCAAAGAGAAGAATAATTAGATATAGGCACATGACTAGTGTTGATTCTCGTCAACCCTGCAAAGTGACCATTTAATGGGGCCAGCGTTGAAATTTTATCAAACGTTTCTTATAGTCATTGAAATTTTACATGGTTGCACTAGATGCATGCCTTGACAGTATGGGAGGGTTTCAAGACTCAAATATTACTCATATTATACCCACATAAGAGAATTTTCTTTGACCGGGTTGTCAATAAGTGGAATATGGTCAATATCTTAGATGAGAGAAAAAATAAAAGATAAGATCAAATAACTAATGAATCTTGTGAAATTGTTTGAGTACTTTTCTATTGAGTATTAATGTGTTTTGACAAACTTGTGATATAGTCCATAAATATTTATCGAGGTTAGTTCATGAAAATGGATCAAAGAAGACATGGTCATGTGAGAACTGAGAAGGAAAAGGTGACCAAAGAGAAGACCAATTAGATATAGGAACATGACCAATGTTGATTAATAGACTAAGTGTTGATTCTTGTCGACCATGCAAAGTGACCAGTTAATGGGGCCAACGTTGAAATGTTCTCAAACTTTTCCTGTAGTCATTGAAATTTGACATGGTTGCACTAGATGCATACCTTGACGGTATGGGAGGGTTTTAAGACTCAAA
>SNQJ01S0074979.1:12918-25637 GCA_010110895.2 Picea sitchensis
ATGTTGAGACATATGGTTGGTGAGTTGATGAGGTGATCATGTTGTACATCATTATTGATCTATAGTTGATGCATGATTGGTACTTTTCTAGTACATTGGAAGAGGCACCTACTAGCAGTTTGATTGGCACATGTTTTATGGAGCATTTGGCATACATATATGGGCTTCATCATTTTGTGGTATTGGTGCATGATAATGTAGATGTTTGGTACACTCATAGATGGAATATGCTTGATGATACTAAACCATTGGTAATACTTGATTAGCACAACAATTGGCATTTGTTTGAGATACATGATTGTGGCACTTGGTTCATGATGGAAACATATCACAAGTGATATGATACAATGTTTGGCATGTTGGTAGATGCACATGGTTGTCATATTGGTAGATGCAAATGGTTGGCATATTGGTGGATGCACATGGTTGGCATATTGGTAGATGCACATGTTGGCATGTTGATAAAGGCATATGATTTATACATTCCATAGATGATATCTTTTGGCACATTGCATGATGTTGATGTACATAGGTGTTGTGCATGATGAGCACACATTTTGTATAGGATGTAATTGGTTGATATTTTGCTCATGATTCTTTATTTCATTGTTGACATATCTTTTCCTTCATGATGCTTGGTATGGCATGAGTTTGATGCATGAACAAGTCCAATGATCGTTATATGGTAGCACAATGTTCATCTTGCAGAAAAGACAGGGGAGACATACCCATAGGGGGAGTCATTCTTCTTCCCATGATTCTAGGAGGAGATATTTATGAGATGCATACCTAGAAAAGAACCCTATACTTGAAGAAAGAGCACAGGAGCATAATTTCAGGGGGAGCAATGGTCACAGGGGGAGTATGTTCGATGTATCTTCAACATTACTTCAGAGTGATATCCCTTGTTCAAAAGGGGAGAGATTATTCATAGCAAGATCAAAGGAATTCAGACAGGGGGAGCAGTCCCAAGGAGAGTTCAAGCAAGGAGAGCAGCCCCAAGATGATAATGTCCCTTTGCCATTGATGTCAAAGGGGGAGAGTTAATCACATTTATTTGATTGATGTTTATTGATGGGGAGAGATAGTCACATTGACTATTGATGTAGAGAATGAGTTATCTACATGTTGACATAAATAATTGGTAATTGGTGTTGACATCAATGTTGGTATTGCCATCAATGCCAAAGGGGGAGATTGTTGGATCATGTTTTCATTGATGCCAATTGTTAATTTGATTGATTGATGTCAAGTGATTGATTTATGTCAAAGGATTGATTTATTGATGATTGATGTAATATAATATGTATTTTCCTTGATGATAATGCATAGATGAAGATGGATCAATGAGTTGTCATTGATATGATGAAGATGGATCAACGAGTTGTCATTGATACATGATGAAGATGGATTAATGTGGTTTCATTGGTATATGATGCATTGTTGAAAAATGTATAGATGACTCATTATTTTCTTATCATGATTGATAAGGTGCACAAATGGATGAACTCCAAAGTGGTCCCCTTATGGTGAAAGCCCTCACGAGAAGACGTTTTGCAGATTGAGTTATCCTAGAAGAATGGTTGGAGGAACCATGCTCTCATTATTGTCTTATCGTGATTGATAAGGTGAAAAAATGGATGAACTCCAAAGTGGTCCCCTTATGGTGAAATCCCTCACGGGAAGATGCTTTGGAGATTGACTTATCCTAGAAGAATGGTTGGAGGACCCATGCTTGTATGTGGAATAACAAGATGAAGATCAAGGAAATTTTTGGTGAAACTATCCTAGATGTATATTTCTTATCATTCCATTTTTGGTGGTATGTAGAACATCACATAACTCCTCACGGTTAGAGAGTTATGGCCATGAGAAGTTGGAGACCCCAGATTTGGATAATGGACCCAAAATTGTTTGATGGTTAACAGTATGAGTTATGATATATTTTCAGACAATACTATTCTATATGAATAGTACATGTCATGCCATTTCTAGTGGTATGTGTAACATCACATAACTCCTCACGGTTTGAGAGTTACGGCCTTACAAAGTTGGAGGACCCTCACATGTCATTTAGAAGCCCCAAAAGGTCAAAGTAGTCAAAGTGGTTTAAGGGATTTTAAAAGGTAAATCATAAAGTGAAGTGATGAGTGTACTATAATTCAAATTGAATACAAAATAAATTATTTAAATAATAAATTTAATGGAGAAATTAGAAGTGGGTTAACCCTTAAATAAGGAAAGTGGGGCCAAGTGACCTAGAAGATGTTTTTAAGGAAGCTACTTGGACAGTATAAATAAGAGGCAAGGCTCTCTCATTTTAACCACACTTGAGAATATTGAATATATATATTTGTATGAGTTAACCCAGGATATCTAAGCTGAAATTCTGAGGAAAGGTGAATAAAAGAAGGCCAACATGAAAGGAAGGATAAATTCTTTTGATGGTGCTTTCTAAGGTATGTTATTTACAGGTCATCTCATCATTTTCACTATAACTTTTTTTCTATAATGATTCAGACCGTGAAATTGCTATGAAATTGAGAAAACATAGCCAGGTATCTATGGTAAAAAATCATCCTGTGGGTCGTTGTATTTTTGGAGTTACACTGAGTGGAAAATAGGATTTGTGGCTAGTCCTGAAACTAGTCAAAAACAAGTGTTTCGGGTAAAAGCATCATAACTTCTTCATAATAGATCCAAAGTCAGTGAGAAAAAATGTTTTGGTTAGGGTAAAAGCTTTAGTATGTTGTGTAACAGTTTTATATCAATGCAATGAATATTTTGTGCGGTCCACGCTCTACAAGGTCGCTCTCTAGAATAAGCCATAATTCAGCAAGGTATGCCATTTTTGCTATAATGCCTTTTCTGAGAGGTTCCAAGTAATTCCACCTGGATGAATTGCATAAAACACACTGAATAACATTGCGTATCATTTTCATATCTTTATTCATTATAGGTACAAAGTTATGATTATTTCAAGTTGAGGTTGTTGACTAATCCAAAACTAGTCATGGTTGAGACAAGAAGTTTATGAGTTGGCACATACATGAGGTGTATAGTTGATGATGTTGGTACATATTGATGATTCATTTGACACATTATTGGTATATACTTGGTACATGGTTGGATGCACTTGTTTATGGTATAGGTTGATTGCAGGTTGGTGCATGGTTGATGCATTTGTTTATGTTGACAGATTGATATCTGTTGAGGATTGTTGCCTCATTTCAGTTGGTACTGAGAATGTAATATGAGTCTTGAATATAGAGTTGTTTCTCTTGTAGAGTTGTATTCTATTCAGTTGTTGCTGAAAAACCCTTGGATTGAAGTCCATAATAAATAAATAAATTGTACATACATCTTGTGTTCTTTGTGTTTTTTGTGGAGATGATTTGTTGATGATATGTTGCCGATATATGTTGTTGATATGTATTCACATATAACTTATTATAAATGAAAGAAATGAGTAATGAGAAAATGTTGAATGTTAACTAAGGAGTTTTTGTGTAAGAGGGAATTTTTGGGAAAAAGATCCCCACACTCATTCACCCCCCTCCCCCCTCTAAGTGTGGTAGGTGTGTCCAATATAATGGATATAATTATGTATTTCATGGTCCCTTTAGATAGGAAATATTAGGCCCCATAAGGATACATCCATGGTAATGACTATGATGTTTTCAATTTGAGGTGTATGGTGAGCCATAAGGGAACAATGCCTCATTGTAGAATGTAGTGGAAATTTATGATAATATACACTAGTAGGAATGTGAAGGGAACATACTAGGGTTAGAGTGGGTAGTCTTGGGTGGATTAGGGTTTTGGGGTGTTATAAATAGATGATGAGAATGTAAATTTTTATCTATAGCAATGGAAAGGAGGAAGACCTTATCAATATTGTGACATTCAAATAGAACTACTTCATTATGTAAATAATGAGTAAGCTAGAAATGAACTTAATAATAAGTACCCATTCAAAATTTATGATTTTGAGTGAAAGGTAGAGAGTGGAAAAGATCTTGATGTATTAGTGGATGGCCTTAGTGACTGATGAAAATAGAACCAACGAGCCAACATTTTTTGCGGATAACCTAATGGATAAAATAGATTCCTAAGTTCCTATAAAAGTGCATCACTTATGTGAATTTGTTTAGTGGTTAGATATAATGTTCGATACTATGACATCCCCAAAAATAAAGTATTTTTGAAATTTAAAATCTGTTGGAAAATTATTCCGTTTTTAGTAAATTGGAATTTGGAATTTTTTTGCCATTTATGGAAATTCTGAATTTCGAATTTGATAATTGTAATTAATTATTATGACTGTTGGACAGAAATCTAATTTGACCCAACTAACTATTTGGCTATGACACTTGTATGAAAATAGAATATTTTATATCGATTGCAGGAGGACAAATGGAATAGCCATGTTAAAATCAATTGACCATGACTCCATGAGTGGGGAACATGCTGGAACTACCTCTGGGCTGATTGTTACAAGTGGAAAATTAGATATTTGGCCATTGGCAGCCCCTAAAAATCAGGGATTTAGAAAGCTGTGAAAATTCCCAAGGGGGAAAGAAAGACCTAGGAAAAAGGGGATCGTTTTGTTAAATAGCATATGCGAGGAGGTAGGACACTGCCTAGTATGTTAGGGAAAAGAACTACTGGATACTTGTTGTTATGAACACTGAACATTGAGTGCGAGGCAAGGAGAGGATTACAAATAGAGGAAACATTGCTGAAGAGGTGATTTCAAGTTCGCCCTGATGGATTCATGGTCAGGCTAGGAGGTGAACTGGGCAAGTGATTTGACTGCCCAGTTCTAAGGTTGGGAGGAACATGGTTGTTACCTTTGTTTTCTAGCAAACCAATTCAGATATGTACGCTTTACTTTCCTTATTACATTTGTGTCGTTAGAACTAGTGTATATGTTTGTTGTTCTAGAGGAATGGTTTTATTGTCGTATGTAATTATTGAACTGTTGTAGATGATTTGTATTGCTAATCTAGATGAATTGTTTTACTGTCGTATGAAATTGCAAAACTACCACAGATGATTCATGTTGCTATACAGATGATTATTTTGCGGTCATATGTACATTTCATAATTCTGTAGATTAATTGTGGTAGAAATAATTGGGTTTGATTGAAGATTGTATCTATATAATCACAATAGGCTAGTTGTTGTAGGTACGACTATGTCTATATGGTTTGTTGTATGTTATCAGTTGAAAATAAATCATCTACCCTATTAACAAATATACCTATATTATTGTTGTATGCATATCCCATTGTAATCATTTGTCCAACGATAAATGTATGAGTTTGTATACAATACCTATAGTAGTAATGGAATTGAATCTCAACAATAAACCATATTATAGAACCACCAGAAAACTAGTCGTGACAAGGATACATCTAACCTATATAAAAAAAAAAAAAAAAAAATTAACCCAGAAAATCCCCAAGGGTATATCCTAGGATCTCCCATCTATCATGAGATCATGTACTTTTTTTTTCAAAGTCTGCAGTGGATTTTCAATTGGCGTAAACCTTAAAAGAAATCTGGAAAGAACAAATCTGTGGTGAAAATTCAATTGGTGCAACCCTTAAAGAGACCCAGAAATGAATCTCGGGAGTATTATATTATTTTATATCTGACAGTATTATAAGTCATGGATTGTATAATAAGACTATAGAAACCATCGACTTCAACAACGCGAGAGAAACTCACACTGTAAACTTAAGTTAAATTAGATAGATATATAGATACGCATATGACCACACATTTATACAGGAGTATATGTGTATAATAATTATAAAATCTACTCTAACTGAATGAAATTAATTAGCAATGGATACAAGAAATTTACAAGTAAAGATTTCATTTATAAGTATTCAAAATGAATTTCAAATCATTGTATAGCCTGCCCTTTCTGTATTTTCACAATATGGATATCTTTATGAAATATCACTACAAGACAAATATATAGAGACTAGCAAAGAAAACCTCAACAACTGAAAGGAAATTCTAACATTTATTTAACTAAAAATTTAAGGTATGTACATCTAATGATTCGGACAACAGTCTTAAGAAAAACATGCCAGGGAAATAACCCAACATCATTGGGATTCCTCCAAAACCCTCAAGAGATTCTGTTATTAGAAACCAAAATACCTTTCTGAGTAGAACCCGTTTTGATCCAGCGTCGTGTTCCATGTGGACCTACAAGGGACGAAGTAATTAATTTAGTAACAGGATAGAGGTATTTCCAAAGCTCGAAATTCAACAAAACATACAAGATAATGGTTGAACATAAAAAATTTACTTATCTTCGAATCACCATAGGCAAGCTTCCAACCGAGTCATGACCGCCAGTGAACCAAAAGGGGAGGAGGGAACTTGATCAATCTAATGGGTACCCTCGCATCAAACAGGGTCCCATCATTAGTGACAATATCCAGTAAAAGAGTAGGGTTTTACAAGAAATGTGATTTCTTAAATATACAAGAGTCCCAACACTAAGTCAAATAAACAATAAACAAAGGACGAATACAATTTAGTGGTACAGAGGAAACATACAAGCCATAGAGAGTACATTAAAAAGAAACTTATTCAGTACACAGACAGTATGAGAATACCCTCTTCCTTGTTTAAACATAGGAACCAATTTCGAGGTAAGAAAGTTTGATTAATCATGGAGTAATACAGACACAACCTCTTCATATGGACAAACCGCGACAAAGGTGGTACAAAGCCCATGGACCTTTATTTTTGGCACTTTATAGGAATTTTGAGCCCGAGAGGTATCATTAAACTAGTACCTACAGAAGAAAATTATGACTAATATTCGGTCCTCATTTTAAGCGTTAGGGATTATGGAGGAGTGCAGTGTTCAGTCAGAAGAAAATTCTTGGAGATGGGTAGACAGAGTGTTATCGGACTAATCGGTAGGTGCAGACACTAACAGATCTTCCTAGATCCACCTGAATCTAGAACAAAACAGGACAGGACATGACTCTTTCCCTAAGTTGCAATCATTGAATTAGATAGTAAGGAGGAACAAGTGACATACCTTTATATCACTTCCTTAGGTCTCTGTTTCTCCCGCTTTGCTCCGGTGCTCTCGTGAGGTCAAGTCTGAGACAACACGAACCAACCAAAGTGAAGATAGCAAAATATATTCAATGTCAACTTATGCATATGATCAAGGAATTACACAATAAAGTAAGAATGACTTTATTGGAAAAGGACATGTCGCTGTATCATATTAATTGAAAGTAGAATATACAACCTGATCGCCTTGATGTTGAAATATTCCTTTTAGTGACTCTTGGTCCCAACACACACACTTGCTTTGTACTTGCATGAAGAAGATCCACTTTTCTCAGGAAAAAAGTCCTTATTGGGATCCTGAAAGCACCATTGTTAATACATCACCAAGATGACCAAAATCATGTGTAACATAATGCCCCCCAAAGTATGAGGCCAGAATCAATGACAACCAAAATACTTTGTAAACTGCGTGTGTGTGTCGAAAACCAAGAGTGCACCTAATCAAAAACCTGCAAACAACCAAGCATTTGCAAAATATAATACCAGTTCTGAGGTAGGCATCCCCATACTCAGATAACAAATGGATGGCATCATGAACATGGGTCATGGCCACCAATCATACACTGTGGATCCATGCCATCAAAATATCACATAGCCACCAAGAATACACTGTGGTTCTATGCAAGAAGATTCAAATTAAGACGGCATAGCCACGTGACATACAAAGTGGATCTATGTGTCAGCAAATTATACATATTCCATCGCAGCCTGGATCAAAGATATGAGACCCAAGGTCTTCAATCCTGTAACCTGAAATTACGAATCTAACCATGTGATTACATGTGCCGAAGTTGAACATGGTAGAAACCACTTGATTATTGGTCATTGATGAAACTGTTAGCAAGTGCGGGGGAAATCACCATTAATGTCAATGACTGCCAAGGTACACTAGTAGAATCCACCAAATGTTAATAAATGAGATGAGCTCAAACATTTGACAGAATCTCCCGATCAGGGGTCAATGATGAAAACCCATCGTCAAAAGCAAGGAAAACTGTCATTGAGGCATGCAAGTTCCAAGGTACCAAATAATTTCTAAGTCTTGTTTTCGGATAATGAGATGGAGTCGACGGAACAAAACTCATCATAGGAGGGCCTTCATGTGTCCCCCATCAATGACATGAAATGAGTAATAGATTTTGAAGGTGGAACAGAGTATGATGTAGGTGGAACTGGACACAAGGAAGGTCGACACTGAGAGAATGGACAACTATAGATGCCCGACTCAATAGAGGTTCCGGATAAACTTATCTTGAACATATGAATGACGCGACCAATGATTTGGAAGCACTGACTCAGAGACGACTCAAGATATGACCTTGTAGAAATTCGAATGAGAGACAAATGGATTTCCCAAACTGGCTTCAGATAATGAGCAGGGGGGTGTCATGTTCATGAGAGACACTTACTACCAATAATATGAATACAAAAACACATCCCTTTCCCAAATTTTCCCCCACCATTTCTGGCAAGTACCTCTTTATTTTTACGCAAGCTTGAGGAGGATAACATATGCTTTTTGATGTAAGCTCATCCTTCGGAGTATGTTTAACGAACCTTAAGAAGGAGTGGTTCGGTCTCATTACGGGTCTTTCGATGTTTGTTTAACGAATCCAAAGATAGAAAACTCGAAGGTTTTTCATGATTATAGAGTCTCGAAAAACACTCAAAAGAGAACTATCTGAGTTCCTTTTTCGTAAAGTAGTCTGATGAGACCGAAAAAGAGATAAATTATCGCCCAACAGATGCTTTCTTCAAATACTTTAATGAGCGTGAAAATAGCAAGATTGCTCGGCAATAATTCATGTTTAGAGAGTCTGAAAAGAGCTTAAAGAGGACTCCAGAGGGTTCCTTTTTCGTATAACCTTGCTGAGCCCGAAAAAGTGATAAAAGTGTGCTCGATTATGTTCTCATGTATTTTCGAGCGTGAGAACGAACAAATACCAAGCTCGAGGTTTTGTCTAAAAAACCATAAAAAACAATTTAAACATGCGATGAAAAAAAAAGAAAGAGAATATATGTATTCCTTCGTGTGGACTTTGACATCGTCATATCTACAAAAAATAGCACTCACAAGGCTATTAGGTATTAGGTTTGATTAATAAAACAATTATAAAAACCAACAAAAATGGTAAAAGTAAATATAAGTGGGTAAAAGTTCTTTTACCATAGTCATTGTAACTTTACCAAGATTTTAGCTCGAAAACCCCTCTTTTGCCTTTGAAATTCGGTGATCAATTGTGGAAGGTACGAACAACCATTTGGAGAACCGTCTCCCTCAATGAGGTAAGTTCCTTGTCATCTATCTTTTCATGGTTCAATTTTTCATTTTCATTGGCAAATTTCAAGTTTTGAGTTTGTTTTAGGGCCAAAATTTGCGTCCAGGCATTCTCGCAGGCTAGCCATACGGGACCTGCGAGAATGCATAATTCTCGTAGGTGGCCCCAAAGGCACCTGTGAGAAAATCACGCTGTGCTAAAGGGGCACCTGCGAGAATGAAAATATGAAATTTTTCTTTGATGTTTTCTGATCCAGGTGGATATCGATGGCCACCCACCTTTTCCAAATGGCTCAAAACAGTTTTATGGCCATTTTGGCAATTTACTATTTTTAGCAGGTTTTAAATTTTGGGGCCATTTTGAGGGTCCAAATGAATGTTTTTTGAGATCAAGGTTCTCAATGAATCTCCTCGACAATACCTTTCCAACGAGCTATCACACGCCTAAAACGGAGATCGTATGCAAAAGTTACGACCCCGAGAAGTTGATGTACTCACTTTCCCAAACGGGGCCCACATGACTTTTGGCGCTTCATCTCCTAGGGTTAGGTTTTTGGATGTTTAGGACTTTTGGCATTCCTGTTTATTGTAAAAGGGCCTTCAGAGCCTCATTGTAATCATCTTCTTGCGAATGTGAGTAGCCGTCACATCTCTTCTCAGAGATAAGCTTCCACCATTCTAGCGAGTCTTTCACTCTGTATTTTTATAGTCTCTGTACATTTCTCTGATTAATAGAAATCGTGTATTACTGTATATATGTGTTTATGGTTGCATATTTGATACATTTTTTTTATATTATTGAATATTTTCAATACCTCTATGCATTTCTTTATTATATCTCCGCTCTCATTTCGTGCCGAAAATAATCCGGATCATTTGCTCAATGAAAAATGTTCCAAGGCTTGAAAAGAGTTGCTGACCTTCTTCTTATGGTTCTTGTGCAGGCATTTGGCCATCATAATGGTTCTACAATGGCATGAAAGAGAGCATGAAGAAGATGATGATATTTCCAGGAATGAACTGGGCATTATTTCCGCTTTACGAGATTGTGGTCTTCTAAAATTATTTCGGATCCCGAGTATGAGGGCCCAAGTCAGGCTATTGGAGTACCTCGTTCATATGTGGGACATGGACCAACAATTATTCCACATGGCGGTCCACACATTTTCCTTGGATATCGAGGACGTTTATTTCCTAACAGGACTGTCATGGCGTGGGTACCATGCTAGCTTGACCGGTAGCTGAGGTGGTGGGCTGCCTATGAGTGAGTATTGTCGTCAGTACTGTGTTCCAGAGGCAGAAAGAAGCAAAGGAAAGGTGGCCATTTGGGGGGTCCAAGATTTGACCCTTTGCACTATATTGTTCACCATTTCTCATATGGCTGGGAGCACTACTCCACAAATGGCTCTCCAGAGCTATTTTCAGTACACCATAGAGTGTATTGAGCCTCGGGTCTTTAACTGGTCAGACGCAGTCCTTCATAGCGTGAAGAGGCAGTTGACTAAATGCAGGAAAGGTGACTTGAAGCAATTCAGGTACGGATCACTTTTGGTGTCCTTCTTTCTTGAGAGGGTTCCCTTGCTGAGGTTCCAGGTTGAGTGGAATTTATAGGCTCCAGAGGATCCAAGGATGTTGAGGTAGTGTAACCTCATTTCCCGACATGTAGTTGGACCAATCATCAAATACAATGATTCCTTCTTTGACTGGTTGCAGCCACAGATGTTGATGGTCAAAGATTATGCCTATGTCGGGTTGGAATTATGAGGGGATTCAGACTTGTCCCTACCTGAGGACGCTCAGTGAGGATATCTAGGTAAGAAGTACACATTTTTTCACTTTTTAAATGTTTTCGTGAGTTTTAACATATGCAAATGTTTTTATGTTTGTCCAAGGTCTAATTACAAAAATTATTTTTTGATGACACAGATGTGGGGCCTTATTGAACTCCAAGTACTTCTCCTATTCAGCGATGAGGAGAGGTGGCTCCAGTGCCACGATGGGACGCTGAAGATTATGAGGCAGTGGAAAAAAACTTAGAGGGGTTGACTGCTGACATTCTGGACATGCCTCTCAGAGAGGTCCCACGACGTTATCAACATCATACGATGGGGGTGTCAGAGTCTATTGGCTAACTGCTTCGTAGGGTTTCCTAGGCAGTTGTGTGTTATCATGAGCGTCATCCATGATGTTACTTTGTAGAAGCTATGAGCTTCAGATTTTGAAATTTTGGTCCTTGGACAAAACTTTTTGATCGTTATATACATATGTACGGCTTCTACCAGCTTATCTTGTGTTATGTGATGCATGTGATGTGATTGGTTTATAAATGGCCCAAATTTCTATCTAATACATAGTTATCTAATGCATCAGTTAATGTATTTAGACATCTAGGAATATGTTGATACTCAATATAATCAAAATAATGTTTCAAGAGGTAAATTCACAAATATACCCGTAATAAAGTAGGACTTCAAATAGCATAGACATTACTTAACTGTAGTACTACTAGCTACGAATCGATTCGTACAACCAAGTGACGAATACTGAACGAGATAGCATCAATCAACAATTCGATAACGAAGCTATACTTTGCAATATTGTTGGTCGCATGGTCGAGGCACACACCTTGTAGAGTGATAAGTTTGTTTGTAGGGGCGTAAATTGCCCACGTTGTAGAAGCAAGGTTCTGAGTACTACGGCTAGCGCCATCAGCGAAGCCCATGTGGGGTAGCCAAGACTCTGACATATGGAAACTAAACACAATGTAACATAAGGGCAAAGACCAGATAATGAAAAAAACATACTACAGTAACACAAAAGAAGTATGATACAATAAAATACAAGTACTCGTGCACAAGTGATCTTATGGATAGTACTTCTTTAAGTACAACCCATTTATGGGTTCACTCAATGGGATACCATCGTAATATACTAACTTGTAAGCTCCTTTCTCCAAAACTCATTTAATGATATAAGGACCTCGCCTCATGGCTTCAAATTTTCCAGCTCCTAGCATATCTCGATCTTGTTCGTAGAGGAGAATCAGATCTCCTTCGGAGAAAACGTGAGGCTTGACATGCTTGTCGTATTGGGCCTTGACACATTTCTTCTAGGCTTCTATGACTAGGGTAGCATCGCGTTGAGTTTCATTTAATCGCATAAGATACAATAGATGTTCTTCCTCGACAAAAGTGTTTGGTAGGAGTTCGACGACTAGTTTTAAGGAGGGTATCTCACATTCAATCGGGAGGATGGCTTCTAGACCATAGACTAACCAGAATGGTGTAAACCCAGTGGTAGACTTAACGAACGTCCAGTAAGC
>SNQJ01S0074979.1:25706-37172 GCA_010110895.2 Picea sitchensis
GGCTTGTGGGTAATAGGGCGTTGAGTTTTCATGGAGAAGACCCAACTTTTCAGTGAGTTCGGACATCATGAAGTTTCTAAAGTGGCTACCATGATTAGTGACGATAGCCTGAGGAACACCAAAACGAGCTATGATGTGATTGAAAATGAATAATGCTACGGTCTTTCCAGTATTGTCAAATGTTGGCATCGCCTCGGCCCATTTCGTAAAATAATCTATGGCTACAATAATGTATCCATGCCCCTTGGTCGAGTGGGGGTGACATGTCATGAAATCGATACCCCATTTCACAAAGGGGCCAACGGAGACCACAGGATGAAGAGGAGAAGGATGTGGCCGTATTTTATGATTATAGGTCTGGAAAGCATGGAATTTTTGGGCAGCGATTGTGAAATCGTTAAATAAAGAAGGAAAAAAATACCTTGATCATAATATCTTTTGGGCAGTAGCATACCTGGACATATGACCACCACAGGCTCCAGAATGGTAGTCATTTAATGCTTTCTCGGCTTCATCGAACGTGAGGCAGTGTTGAAAAACTAAGTCAATCCCACGACGATAAAGAGTATCACCGAGGATAATATATTGACGAGCTTGGTAGCGTATTCAAAGCTGGTTAGTACTAGACAAATTGGGCCCGAAAGTCTGGGTTTGGAGATATATAATGATATCGCCGTACCAAAGATCATTGGAACTAATTAGGAAAAGGGATTCATCAGGTAATGAATCAGCTGCTACATTTTTCGTTTCAGAGTAGGGAAAGTTGCATATCAACTCGGAAAATACTAAGGACTTCTTGGACTTAGCTCGTTCGAATTCCAAGTCAAACTCCTGGAGTATCATGATCTATTTGGAGTATTTTCCCCCTAGAAATTGACGGGTGAGAATGTGTTGCATAGGGTTTCAGTTAGAAATTACCATAGTCTTGCGAGAGAGGATATAGTGTCAGAAACGTTGAACTTCTTGGATGGTTGCCAAGGCCAGTTTTTCGATATGTAAATACTTTGTTTCGGTAGGCACTAAACTGCGACTCAAGTAATAGATAACATGTTCGTCATGAGAATCATCCTCCTGGACAATAACCATAGCGATGGTGTAATCTGAGGCTGCAAGGTAGAGGAAATAATCGTGACTATAATTGGGGGGGAAGAGAAGCGGAGCACATGTCAGGGATAGTTTCAAAGCTTCGAAGGCTTTGTTTGCGATGGTATCCCATATGAACTCAGACCGCTTTTTGAGTAGTCATGTAAATCCAAGAGTTATCTCGGCATAGTTTGGGATGAAACAACGAAGAAAGTTTGCTTTCCCTTGCAAACTTTGTAACTCGCGAATTGTAGAAGGAGGAGGGAGATTGAGAATCACCTTGACCTTTAAAGGATCTACCCTGATTCCTTGACGTGAAACAATAAAGCCTAGAAGTCGGTCGGATTCTACGCAGAAAATGCATTTGTGAGGATTCAAGCATATATGGTAAAACCGACAACGGAGGAAAATGGCTCGGAGGTGTATGGGAAGATCAACCCGGTGCATGGAATGCGCGGGTAATTCATCAAGATAAGGCTGCATGATGTGTTTGATATCATGGAAGGCATAAGACATAGTGGGCTAAAAAGTTGCACCATCATTCTTTAGACCAAAAGGAAGTTTTCGATAGGCGAAAGTGCCCCAAAGACAAATAAAAGCAGTTTTGTGTTGATCCTTGGGAACAATATTGATTTGATTATATCTGAAGATACCATCCATTAGAGAGAAGATTTTTCTTCCGGCACAATCATCGATAATCTGGTCGACGAAGGGGGTAGGAAAGTTTTCTTTAGGACAAGCTTTGTTAATATCCCTATAATCAACGTACACGTGGATTGTGCCTTGTTTCTTATTGATCGGGACAAGATTGGAAACCTAGTCAGTGAGGGCCACCGGGTAAATAAAGTCGGCTTTGAGAAGTTTCTCGACTTCCAGCTTGATAGTGGTCGCTTTACGTGGGTGAACTGGATGAAGGCATTGCCGGACAGGTTTAGTGTCTGGGTATGTCTTAATCTCATGTATCACAATGTCGGGGTCGATACCTGGCATTTATTCATAGCTCTAGGTGAATACGTCACAAAATTCTTTGAAAAGTGACTTGTAGGTGACGATTTCATCAGGGGAACACGAAGCTCCGATATGCACATTTTCGAAAATTCCAGGTTTGATGGATATGTCGAGGGGAATAGTGGGTGAGATATTGCTTAAGTTCCCTTCTAAAAACACATCGTGTGTGGACTCGGGAATGGTTGAAATGAAGACAATGGTCGATGGGTTTGAGATCCGTTTGTAGCTCTCGATGGTGTGTTGTTCCATGAAGAGGATGGAAAGGTGATGTCCATCATTCCAGGGGGTGTCTTCCATGACAGACATAATCATCTTGTCCATGGGAAAAATGACACGTAAAGGATCTGGATATAAATCACCAAGAGAGGTGGTAGAAGGGGTTGTCGATTGAATGTCCTGATAGGAAGATTCGACCGGACTGAAAGGCATTTCATTGTCGTAACGAAGATGATCACTGGGGTCGGGTACCATCCATGGGTCGTGAGACGCAAGGGTTCCATGAATCAAGGTGGAGATCATGTTGATTGAAGCGATAGATGGGTGTGGAACATCAGATGGTGGAATGGGGAAGGTACCCATTAACAAAGAGTCTTTGAGAAGACCTACATCGACATTCTCTTAACCGNGGGTGGGGGGGAGTTTGGCAATGAACGGTATGTTCCTAGTATGCGTATCTGAGTTAAAGAAGGCTAATTGGTTGAAGGTAATTACCTTTCCTTGATGTGGGAAATGTACAACATGAAAATGAGTCAACATAACTGTGTGTATGGAATCAATCCAGCTACGGCCAAGAAGAAGGTTGTAATCGAGAGGAGCGTCAAAGACTTTCATTTCAACTTGGACTGTTTTTTCCTTCTAGCATGATTGGCAACGAACGAAGCACACCATAAGGCTTAAAACCAGAGCCATTGAAGTCTTTGAGTGTGTTATGAGATTCAATCAAAGAGGGAGAGTCGATGGCTTTCCAGTAGGTAACAGACATGACACACGTCGAGGCACCCTCGTCAATAACAGTTCTACAAATGTTTTTTTTGGAGACAATCACTTGTATTTGGAATACGAGTTGAGGGGGTAACCTTGGAATGTGATATTCCAAGTCAAAAAGTATTAAGTTCGTATCCGTCGGGTCGATTCCACTGATATCTTTCAACAGTGCCTTCCATTGTATGGGACAACTTTGAAGGACTTTGAGGGCTGACATTGGGGATGGTGCTTGGGCCAGATCTTCAACAATGTTGTAGTTCTGGGTAGCACGAGCATGAGGATTGAAAGATTATTTCCAAATGACACCCTTTGGAGGAGGGCGAAGAACTGTGTCGAGGCTCGGTCGTTTGAGATGAAGAGGAACGTTGGTAGGTGGAGTCATGGGAGATGGTTGGACCAATAAAGGAGGTATAACATCAACCTTCTCTTTAGAGGGAGAATAATCTTTGGTTTGAGTGGTAAGTGTGATGTCACTTTTCTTTGAATCACCGGTAGACATTAAGATGTAAGATGTAGTGGAGGGGGATGGTTGGTCATGAATGACCAATTGGGCCTGTTGTTGAGAAGGGAAGGGTTGTGACACAATGGCTAGAGTGGGTGGTTTCGGGGCCCTTTGAAAGAACTTAGTAACCTCGGCTCGTCGTGGACAATCCTTCGTGTAGTGATCATCACCACAGATAATACAAGGGTATCGGGGTTTGCACTTATCCCTATCGTCAATAGGTGGAGTTTTGGTTCTCTCTACTTGCGAAGTATTTTTTTCCTCCTTGTTCTTACCCTTTCCTTTTCTGGATTTGTTTTTACCAGCAGGGGTAGATTGAACAACATTGACCTCAAAAGTCTTGCGAGTGGGAGGGGTAGGATACAGAGCATTTTGAACATTAGAAGAAATGGGTTTGGTGTTGTTGCTTGAAGCAGAATGTGGTTGGGCATGGAAAGTGCGAATCACACCATTAGCTGCATGAGAAGCAGCGGGAGTAGTTGAAGTGGAAGAAGTATAAGGACGAGGTGCATCAGGGAGTAAGTCGTAAAGAGTACCCACTTGTGAGTAAACAAGGTCAAGGTATTGAGCACGACTAATGGCATGTTCTTCCATGACAAATCCACCCATGGAGATGTCACAACCAATGTCATTCACAAATGATTTCGTGAACCACTCTACCAACAGCTGATCGGGAAGTTTGAGTTTGATGAGACGTCGTCTTCATCACCACTCATGGATGTGATCAGAGGTATGAGTGGCTTTTTTTTTCTTGAAAGAACTCAAAATATCGGTCCCTGTTTCATAATGGATCGGTAACTAGTAGTGGGTGAGGAAAGCCATAGCTAGGGTGTTGAAGTCGGCAAAGAAACCTCGTGGTAATTCTATATACCACTTCACGGCAGAACCCGTGAGAGTTTTTTGAAAAAGGTGTAAACGAATAGAGTCATCCGTCAAGAATTTGGATGAGCACCAGAGGTGAAAAGTCATGACGATTGTTCGGGTCCTCTCCTTCTTTTCCATCGAATTTAGGGATGTCAGACAGTAGCTTGGCTGGTATAGAGGGCCATTGGGGAGAGTGACAGATCGGATCATTTAAAATCCTCGACAGATCCGGAAGGTCCAAGGTGGATAAGAAGGGTAATTGTCTATTCACATGTGGGTACTGGTGGCTTTGGGGAGGGAGTCCCGTCATCAAACCAGTGGGACCATAAGCAGTCTGCATATAATGCGAAGACCCAAGCAAATTCGGTGGTTGTTGTGGAGGAAAGTAGCTCGTAGGGTTGTACCCTTGAATGGGGGCGTAGGTTTGTGTGTTCGATCCCCAAATAGGATTAGACATACCTAGATAGGGTTGGCCTATGCTGGGAGGTATAATGGGAGTAGTTGGAGGCTATTTCCCCCCAATCGATTGAGGATTATGTTGTATCAGATGATTCCAATACTGGGCCAAGGATGGAGGTATGTTTTGTCCATAGGGTGGGGTCGGTGGGGGTTTTCCTCCAATCGGGGGTTGTGTTCCAATCGGGGGTTGCATTCCAATTGGGATTTGGGCTCTAATTGGGATTTTCCCTGCAAGGGGGGGTTGATTCAAACCTCCTTGGTGAAATTGTCCACCGACAAGAATCTGGTAATTTGGTGTGAATGACGGAATGGAACCACTAGGATCAGTGCTGCCGATAGAGGATAGAGAAGGTCCTCTGAAAGGGTGGGCAATAAGTGTCGGAATGAAACTGGGAGGGGAGTGCCTAGAAGAAGAGGTACCACCTGGAGTTTCGTATGTGATTTGCATAGGAATGGGAATAGAGGGATTCAATGCACGGTATCCGGGTGGAAGAGTCGGGGTGACTATAGGGGAAAACGATGTGCCAATAGGGTCTTGGATAGCCACAGTAATACTGGTGTGAAGACTCGTAGTATCTGTGTAATTGACCATTTTTAAAGGAAGAGTCAAGATGTGGTCAGCTCGCAGAGCTTCTGTACCAGGAAAATAATAAGCAGTAGTAAAAGGTACTGCGTCTGGGTCAGAGGTTTCAGGGAACGCAGGTGAGACGGTGATATCAACGCCTATTCCTGAACCAAATAGATCCCGTCTAAACATGGCAGTAGTTCAAAAAGGATCTTGGCCCTCAGGTGCTAGAAAAGGTGTAGTTGGTGATCCAGAAGATAAAACAACTAAGTCTCCGGAAGAATTCACTCGCATAATACATCTCTCAAAATCGGGGTGAAGTTGAAAGTCCTATCGAGAATTGGTAATTCAGAACCGTTCTAGAGAGTTAGTTCTTTCCACTTGTGGAGTGGTGACGTCTTGGACTTCACTCTGTTGAGGAGAGCCCTCTGGTGAGCTAGTAGGAAACGGTTGAGAACCTTCCAGATATTTTGGGGGTAAGCCTTGCATTCTACGTGAATGACATGGAGGGTCTATTCTGAACGAGTTAAAAACTTTTGAAAAAAATTCTATGGTCAAGTTGTGTAAACAAACAGCATGTGCTAGTAAAAAATCTAGAAAACAACACCAAGAAAACAATACCTTCTAGTTCTGAAGTTACTAGTTGGTGATGAAATCCAATGTCGCAACAACGAGACGAGAAGGGGCTGGGCTAGGGTGGAAAAGTTATGTTGACGACCTACTTAACGGACTTACACCCTGGTGCAAGCTCCCACACATAATCATGGGTATACCCTCCAAGGAGCCCTAGTGAGTTTGGCCAACGTTGATTCCAGGTACTGTGAAGACTTTCCCCTTCACAGTCACCTTGTGTAAGACCCTAAGAAGATAGGCGACTAAGGTTACCACCAACAACAATAAAGCTTGGGGGGACAGTCGATAGTCTGATCCACATGAAAGGGCAGGGTATCTAGCTTGAAATCAACTTGAGAGGTTTCCACTCATCATTGTGGGTATACCTTCAAGTGACCCCCATAATACGTGAAATATCTACACCAATATCAACAAAGCAGGGTGAGTAACTCTGTCAATATCAATGCGACCTCAGGTTTGACCCTTGTGTTAGAAGGGCTTCCTAGGAAAAAATGTTGCAAATGAAATTTGACACTCCTTAACACAAGATGCTATTGTGTGTTTTGTTCTTTGGAGAGTGTATCTCTCTTCCTATTCCAAATCTCTAGCCTAGATAATTGTTGGTGTAATAGAGTCCTAGAAAAGAGTTACTAGTGAAATTTTAAAATTGCACAATATTATTAAAGGTTGTTGTTACTCAAAGGAAACATAGATGAAACCGATGTTGTGTGAGACTCTAACCCAACAATGCATAGATAGGAATGAAAATATATCAATTCTTATTCAATGAATCCTATTTATAGGAGGGAAAGAGAAGCTTTCTAGAACAATCTTGAACTACGATATGTAATCTTCTTTTAAATGCAATATCAACAAATCACGAACAATGTTAATTCTCTATTTGTTCTATTTCAATAATTGATTTCCAATATTTTCAAAATAAAAATGCTTTTAAAAAGAAAAATGTTTTTTACTTTTCAAAAATAACCACACGATGGTGGTGGAACCAAGGAAAACCAATAACTAATGACAAGCAACATACAAAACCCAAACCAATCTTTCAATGAAGACAAAAATGACAAGCAGACAAGGCTAGTATTTTCAAATGCACGAGGACAATGATTTTCCAAGTGAGCAATTGAGAAAGACAATAGATCCCAACTTTGAAACCGATCACCAGCTCCCAACCAAACAAGAACTCATATTCCAAGATAAGAGATTATATCCTTGCTAAGAAAAGGTCAAGAGATGAAAGTTGAGAAAAAGAAGAGTCTTTGATTTCTGAAGACTGATCGTCACAAAATTCGAAGTCAAGAAACAATCAATCAGTGGTCTAAGAAGTTCTCTCCACACACACATACAAATCTGGGTATCTGGGCATACAAAAGACTTTAATCTCAAAATTTTGTAAAATGGGTTCCCAGGCAAGGAGTAGTGTACAGTGTGAGAATGGAGCATTCTCGCAGGATGGTCACAAGAAAAGTGCGAGAGGTTCACACTGGACTGCACAGTAGGGTGCGAACTCCAGTAATTCTCGCAGGCAAGAGAAGGGTTCAGTGCGAGAATGATTGAAACTAGGAAAAATTAAAAAAAAAGACAAAGTTTTTGAAGGGACTTCTGGACCCAGAGAGTCTGTCAAGGTCCCATGAAGACTCAGATATTGATAGAAATGAAAAAAGGTAAGGCAAGAGAAAATGGCCAAGGAAAAATGCCAAAAACCACAAAAAAAAAATGGGTTGCATCCCTAGTGGAGTCACCAATTTTGATATCGGACTAATCGGTAGGTGCAAACACTAACAGATCTCCCTAGATCCACCTAGATCTAGAATAAAATAGGACAGGACATGAATCTTTCCCTAAGTTGCAATCATTGAATTCGCTAGTAAGAAGGAACACGTGACATACCTTTGTATCGCTTCCTTAGGTATCTGTTGGTCCTGCTTCACTCCGGTGCTCTTGTGAGGTCAAGTTTGAGACAACACAAACCAACCAAAGTGAAGATAGAAAAATATATCCAATGTCAACTTATGCATATGATCAAGGAATTACACAATAAAGTAAGAATGACTTTATGGGAAAAGGACATGCCGCTGTATCATATTAATTGAAAGTAGAAGATACAACCTGATCGCCTTGATGTCACAAGCTTCCTTTCAGTGACTCTTGGTCCCAACACACACAGTTTCTCTATACTTGCATGAAGAAGATCCAATTCTTCTTGATCGACCAACTAGAGCCTTCAAGCCTCTATCTAAGCAGGGTTCTTCACGCAATTCCTTCACCAATTCTTCAATTAATCTTGCTTAACCTTTTCCATGAGAATCCTTTCAATATATAGGAGAAGGAGAGATGGTTACATGTATGAGGATGATCCCATCAAATCTGTGAAGTCAGTAAAATGACAACCATACGAATGCAAACTCATTTTCTAGAAGATTCCCTTCTAGAACCCTCGAGACCTCTTCTCCTTTCCAAGCTTGAAAATAGGTTTGCACCCTATGTATGGAGAAAACTGTGAGAAGTTTGCACCCTAGATGAAGGTGGATTGTGGGAATGAGTTATTCTCGTACCCTAGGCCATATGCAGCCTACGAACTCACTTTGAAAATGTGTTTTTGGAAGGAGAGAAGATCCACTTTTCTCAGGCAAAAAGTCCTTGTTGGGAGCCTTAAAGAACCATTGTTAATACATCACCAAGATGACCAAAATCATGTGTAACACGGAGCTAGGTCCAGGAAAACAACATTCAAATGTTACACAGTATGGACTCGCCCTAACAAATAACTTCTGGAATGGAACCCTAAAGAAATCTCAAAGAGATTCACTACTAAATAATGATACAACACAGTAAAGGAGAGTGAGAGATGAAAAGCACAAAGGCAAACTACTTAAAAGGAAAAGGGAAAACCCTTCGAAGCACCAAAAAGGAAAGAAAATGAAGTATCGAGCCTTCGAGAATTGAACAGGTAGGAGCGCGATAAGTGGAGCTACTTACCAGTAGCAAGGAAAAATAACAATTCCAATGCCCTCTCTTTCGATTTTTAACGACAAGGGAAAAACTTGCTAATAGACAAAAACTTTGCAATGATAGCGTGAAACTTACTAGGTAGATTGGTTAAAAGACGCCACCTCCTTCGGAGGAAGTCCCCATAGTTGTCTCCCCTTCACCAAGAAATGAAATCACAGAACTAGGCTCTCGGATAACCTTCCCATGACAAAAGAAAATTTTCTACAACCGAAAGAACCCTTCCTCGTAGAATGAAGGCCACTGGTACAAAAGGCCATGTGATGAGGTAGACTTGGAATGTCCATATTGGACAATAGGTTAGGTGATGGCCTTGACAGTCACACACACCCTTCCCCTTTAATGGCATGGCCAAGATTTAATTCTTGTCATACCTATCTCTTCTTTTAGCATTAATGGGCTATGGATTAAGGAAGCACCTATGCGACTCATGGACGCCCTTAGCCCTAACCACTATGAACTGAGTTAATGCAATATTTATTTGATGTTATGTATTGGACAGGTGGAGCCAAGCAATCTTGTTAACACGGGAAGGGGTTATAGAATACTCGTTACACTAAAGTTATCGGAAGGCCTTACCAAACCGTTACCGACCTGATATTATTTTAGCAAAAACTTTTCGCAGAGGTATATAATCCAACTCTTTACTTTATCCTTATCCCTAAGTCCTTTTGATCGAGTTTGTTTGATGTCAAGTTTACGCATAAGGCTTAGGGCCAGAAGTCCCAAATCGTTGTAGTCTAAGCCTATTGTATGGGTATATGTGTATATAGAGATGAAGGTAAATATAACTACAGAACCATAAGTGAATTTTGGAATGTGGAGTATGCACATCGTAAAACTTTGTTTTGAACTTTCTAAGTTGAGCAGTAAAGTCAACTGAAGACTACCACGACTCTAGCAAACTTTCAGAGTTGAACCAGAAATAGAAAATCCTACCTTCTTGTAATTTCAAATCCATTTAAGGATGAATGTATAAACAATTTTAATTTTTTTTCTGACAATTTTGAGGTTTATTATAGATACAAGCACCATGAACTCCCTCATATTATAGAATTGTTGTATTTTTATGGAACTAGGGTATTAAAATGAGAATATAAATCTCCAAATGGGCTCCTTGCATGGTGCCTCCATACCTAGGAAGTGAAACCCTAATGTCAATCTAAAAAGGAGCACTATGATGGTGAGTGAGGAATACTTGGACCAATAATGGTAATGTGAATGTGATCTTAGAATGGAAAGGAGTAGATATATGAGCCAACAAGTTAAGATTTTGGATAAGAAAAAAAGTTATATGGGTGCGATGGAAGATATAATGTACCCAAAAAAGAAGACATTAGGTTTGTAGAAGAGGAGAGTGCTTGTTGGGTGGAGGGCTCACCTCAAGAAAAGAAAACCCAAAACTTTCTTAGAAAATGTTGGGTGGAGGTTGGGCCTCAATAATCCAACATTGAGAAGAAGAGGTCCTAGACCAACTAGTATAATTCCATCTTATATGGAACATATTTTCTTTGGATCAAGAATAATAGAAAAACATTAAAGAGAAGAAAACATTGATCTTCTAGATTGATGCTTTCTTCATGGGAAAATGTACATATATATGGTCTTGCAAAAGGATACAAGTCAACATATTGAATCCTTAAAAGTTAACTATTGACACAGTCATGAAGACTACTCTAACTATTAAACATAAAGAACTATTAAAATTGAATTGTTCCCATACATATTAAGACTAGTCTGATTGCTCCACTAAGTTGGATGATAATCTAGACAAAAATGTAGGGTTTCTTTTAATATTCATTGGGTACATCCTGTTGGGAGGAACCCCTTGGGATGTTGTATCCTTCAATGTCCTCCTATGCCTCATAACTACATGATGTACATTAAAAAAGTTCATTACCTTGAAACTAGCGTATCAAGCATGTTAAGGCTGAGTGAGAAGGGATGAATTAGGGATGGAAAAAAACGAGTGAAAATTATGTGAAACCCTAATTTACATCCTTAATTGTGTTTTATTTTTATTTTTTAATGTCAAATTTCCTAATATGGGCTTTAGGGAATGGTCAAGAGTCATGTTTTTAAATATTTAGAGTGTGTGACGGGTTGGTTGTAAAGCCTCAATTTTGATGCCCGTAATGTAATCTCATGTAAATATGTGAATTAGCTTTTAAAACAAATGGTATGACTAAGGTCAAAGGAATGTAAATGATGTAAAAAAAGTTATAAATAAGATATGTCACTGGTTGAAATATAAGGGCGACAAAAATGATGGGGGAATGAGAGAGGAAATGGAGGGAGCTAAGGGTGTCAAAGGGGCCAAATCAAAGAATATTATAATTTTTTTTATAACCCAAAGTCATTACCT
>SNQJ01S0074979.1:37182-50675 GCA_010110895.2 Picea sitchensis
TAATCCAACATTGAGAAGAAGAGGTCCTAGACCAACTAGTATAATTCCATCTTATATGGAACATATTTTCTTTGGATCAAGAATAATAGAAAAACATTAAAGAGAAGAAAACATTGATCTTCTAGATTGATGCTTTCTTCATGGGAAAATGTACATATATATGGTCTTGCAAAAGGATACAAGTCAACATATTGAATCCTTAAAAGTTAACTATTGACACAGTCATGAAGACTACTCTAACTATTAAACATAAAGAACTATTAAAATTGAATTGTTCCCATACATATTAAGACTAGTCTGATTGCTCCACTAAGTTGGATGATAATCTAGACAAAAATGTAGGGTTTCTTTTAATATTCATTGGGTACATCCTGTTGGGAGGAACCCCTTGGGATGTTGTATCCTTCAATGTCCTCCTATGCCTCATAACTACATGATGTACATTAAAAAAGTTCATTACCTTGAAACTAGCGTATCAAGCATGTTAAGGCTGAGTGAGAAGGGATGAATTAGGGATGGAAAAAAACGAGTGAAAATTATGTGAAACCCTAATTTACATCCTTAATTGTGTTTTATTTTTATTTTTTAATGTCAAATTTCCTAATATGGGCTTTAGGGAATGGTCAAGAGTCATGTTTTTAAATATTTAGAGTGTGTGACGGGTTGGTTGTAAAGCCTCAATTTTGATGCCCGTAATGTAATCTCATGTAAATATGTGAATTAGCTTTTAAAACAAATGGTATGACTAAGGTCAAAGGAATGTAAATGATGTAAAAAAAGTTATAAATAAGATATGTCACTGGTTGAAATATAAGGGCGACAAAAATGATGGGGGAATGAGAGAGGAAATGGAGGGAGCTAAGGGTGTCAAAGGGGCCAAATCAAAGAATATTATAATTTTTTTTATAACCCAAAGTCATTACCTTATCTTATATATAAATCATATCATCCTTAAGATACATTAAAAGTATTTGGGGAGGAATTCTTTGAGTGCCAAGTGGTAAGTTAGTTATAGGCATATTTAATCCATTTTTTTGGGAGAGATTCTCATAATTTTACCTCATTAGTTTCATCATTCCATCATCATTCTGGCCTGATATGAATGGTAAGAGGAAGGGATCGAATCTTGTAAGGAGAGGTTAATTTTGTTACAATTGTGAAAATTGATATTGAGCATCCCTGGAGATCCCAACATTGATATTTTCCTGGACACTCTATGCTAGAGCTCAGGAAAGGGGTGTGAAAACTCGAGGGATTGCATTGAAAGGAATGGGGTCCACTTCTATGGGTTGTACATATTGAAGGGGGAAAGAGATATGGTGGTTGGGATGGAAGCGTAAGTGAATAGGATGAGAAATTAGTTGGAAATGGGTTGAGAGAGTCTTCGTGTCCTTGCGAACTGATATCCCCAACATGGGGGTGGTATGTTCTAGAAAGACTTGGTGAAACAGTGAGTATGGATGAGAGGAAAGTCCCACATCAATAGTGAGTTGGTGTCTTTCAGTATTAAAGATAAGTATTCTATTATTGGTGCTTATGTATTTTTTATTATGTATCAAAATAGGTTAAGTTGTGGTTTGCATAAAGAATAGTTCAACAGATTATATTTATGCATGTTTACATGAATTGCATGAGTCTTCATGTCATTTTTCATATATAATCTCATTATATGACACAGATGAATAATTATATAGTATCAAAGTTTAACACTATGATTAAATTAAGGAAATTGAAGAAATTTCCAAGTACCCCACCATTGTAGTGGGTATCAAGGTGGTTGGGTAGGTTACATTATCTTTGTAAACCAATGGCATAACCAAGTGCATTCATGGGGTATTAAGGAATATTCCTAGTTTAATTTCCACCTACCGAACGTGTATTGTTAATACATCTCTCCAAACATCTTTCCAAAAAAAATAGTCCCATATTTTCTCCAAATATTGCAAGTACCATTTTTAATGTCATTTTTTATACCTTATTATTTCTATGCGTATTATGTTGGTTCCAATATTTGACATATTTATTTGACATCTATTTAGAAAATGTTGTTTGTAATATGATATATGGGCTTTGATTCATGATTATCAAACATGATCCTTTGGAATGAGAATACCATCTCATCTTTAGATCATTTTATGAAATCTATGGTTATTTTCATTGCTTATTTAGAGACATTCATGGTTCATTGAAAACTTTTGCAAAGTTTAAGGATTATAGGTGTATGATCCGGATGGATATAGGGAGCATCACAAAAGTTTCATAAGTGTTCCAGGAGGCTCAGACTGGCTTCAACAGACAGAGAAAGGGAAAACTTCAAAGTTCCCAAAACTCATATTAAAAGACATGATCACGAAAAGTGTGTCACAAGATTTCTAATGATGCAAATGGCTTATCAAACAAAGTTACATATCAAAAGGTATAAGTAGTTAAAGTTTAGGTCAACCCAACCCAAACAACAGGGATGAGTCAACATCTGTACTACTGACGTCAACATCAGTACAGATGACATTAGCATCTGTATATCTTATGTGGAAAAAGAAGAGGGTGAAATGTGTCATTATGAAATTAGCATGCCAAGTGGGAGCACCAAAGGCTACCACGTGTCACTCAAATTCAGGATTTTTAGGGCACTACATGGACCAGTAAAAAGTGTCATGTGGCACCCCAGTGATGCCACGTGGAACCACTTAGAAGGTTCCACATGTCCAAGATGATGTGGATATGACATCATCATGAACAGGTGGGAGAATTAATGGATTCCACGTGGCCCAATAGGGAGGTGCCACGTGGCACCCCCAAAATGCACAATGACACTCTGTGAATGAAAAATTAAAAAAATATATATTTAATACCCCACCAAATATGGCAGTTGTTCCGCCAATTTAGGGGCATATTCCACCGCCTTCCATATTTAGCAGTATGCTAAACCTCCTCCGCTATATTTAGAATGTTCCACCAAATATAGCATGTTCTACCACATTCGTCAACAAATAAGTTAGGATTCCACCATTCTAGCAACCTCCAGCCAAACTTAGCGGAGCGAGCCAAAAAGAGAGGATTCCATGGGATTTGACCCAGGACCTCTGCTAACTGAGTGAATAAACTTAGTTTCACTAACCACTCAACCAATGGACTCATTTATGATGCAACCACCTGACATTTGTATAAAAAGGGGTTTTCATGCAAAGTTTGGGACAGAGGACACACAACAGTGCACAAAGCACAAGAGATGTCTGAGCACACCTGTACGGATCCATACAAACTGTACAACCTAGTATGGATTTTGGCATGCAAACCAAGGCAAGGGTGTCTCTTGGGCCAGAAAGTGTTTGACTTGGATCGAGGCATGGAGAGAGTCATTTTTAGATAAAATGACACCACAAACGCAATGGTGGTGTTATTTTTTTGATCTGAGCAAAATTTTTATAGCTTAACTCCATAATGAGTCATTTATTGTAAAGGCAGTGGCATGATAACCGAGGCAGAGATGTCTCTTGGGCCTGAAAGTGTCCGACTAAGATGGAGACGATTTGACAGTCGTTTTTAGGTAATTCAGTGACACAAACTCAATGACAAGGTCTATGTTTTCAGAAAAGCTTCAGATCAATAAGCTAAGTTCTGAAGAATCCAATGTAAGCATGCTTTTCATTATCTTTTTTTGTAATTAAATGTTGCATCATAGCTTGCATGTTACAAGTATGAAGGAGCATAGAGAGGTTGCAACAAGGCAACACGATCAACTTATTCCTTCTATCTATCATTCTATTCTCTTCTTTGACATCAAATCAAATATTTATATGTGACAGAGAAATTTTGTCACTTGCATGATAAGTGGCCAATGAAGTAGTTCTAGATCTCATTGTTTCAGGATCTTTTGTATGGCCTGTATATTTATGCTTGGATCTGAGTAAGATATCTAAGGCTTTTGATGGCTCCATGTTGATGGGGGTCATATTTTATTCTTCATATTTTTATGTATTGAGTATGTGGGAATGATGTCCATATCAGTATCATGGATGCCTCATGAGTATGAGAACTTGTGAAGTTGTATACATTCTTGATCACATTTTGATATTTTGTTGCTGTCACCAAAAAGGGACTTTGGCCTTACAACTTGTAAATCAGAGACATCATTACAGCGAGGAGAATAAAGAGGTCAGGCTTTGGATCATGAACTGGAGAGCTATCCGACATTGGGTTAACTTTGTTATAAAGGGAAGTTTCATATCCATTATGTGTCTTATGTTCTTATGTTGTTTTCCCATGGATTTCCGCACATAGGATGTTAAATGCAAGCATGAAATATCACACATAAGGAAACTAAAGAGTTTTCATTCACTTTGAATTCAAGCGCATAAGACTTCAACTTTACCTTTAATTTCACATCACTCAAGCAAAACGATCTATAACTGACCCTTTTGAAGAAGTGACAAAAACAACCAATTATTGGAAACTTATCACTCCCGGGTTCAGATCATGTGGTATCAGGGCAAGCTTGATACTAATTGTAGATGTTGAAGCTAAGGATGGCAATGTCACCAAAACAATCATGGTTCGATGAGCTTCAAGAGCTCAACCAAATGCTTCAAGTAGAGAATGCTAGATTGAATACATTTTTTCATGTTGCAGAAGAAGAGAAACAAAGGTTGCAAGAGAAGTTGCAAGCCATGAAGATGCAGATAGAGGAAGGCTCTTTGAATGACATGGTGATAATACCATCTTGTGACGATGGCAACTTCACTAGTTATGGGTGTGGGCATGATAGTACAAATGCATGCATACTTTTTCAAGCAAATGAAGATGACCTACATGCATCCATAAACCAAGGAGGATTCCTAGAAGCATCTTCCATTGATCCTTCTCACCAGGAAAAACTAGACACATCTCAAGAAGCATACCAAGGGTCCCAGTTTGAGGGGGAGGTAAATAAACCATGTATAGTTCCTTTCTTGATTAATGATGATGATTCTTTTGAAATCCTTGAACAACATGCTTCTTGCATCGGCTTAAAGTTGATGAGAAAAATGGGATACGAAGGAGGAGGCCTTGGAACCAATGGCCAAGGTATTATGGATCCCATTGAGGCAGTGATTTGGCCTCGATATGCCAAGATAGGCTATGTCCTAAAGGATGTTGTAGAAATCTCCAAAACCAGTCGGGAAGAAGACCCCAAGATAATCACTGAGACTCGAGAGGTCAACAATTCATCAAGAGATGAAATTGATTCAGTGCAGGTCGAGAGAACAACTTCTCATGATCGAGGATTCGATACATCTCCAGGGAGAGATGAGCATCACAATGACAGATTTGAGACCGACTCTTCTTGCAAGTCTGACTCCATAGGAAACTCATCGAGGTATAAGAAATCACGAAACTCTAAAATTCCATTTGATTATAAGCATATTAATCTTATAAAACAGAGCTTTTGGCATCAAATACCATGCACATTTTGTGAATTTAATAACCACACAATGTGCCATTGTTGGAAGAGAAAATCCTTGTGCAAGAAGGTTATGGAAATCAATAGAAGGACGAGGATGAAAGATTTCTTTCCACACACAGAAAAGAGCAGGGGGAATGCACCTATGAAGGGTAAAGGATATTGCAGCCATTGTAGTAGAGATGGGCATCATGAGGCCAATTGTTGGGCCTTACATCCAGATCTACGTCCAAAGAGGGACAATAATACCAGGAAGACACCTTCGAGGGAGACAACTAGTCAAGCAGTGTTGCAGGAAAATACGCCACCAGGAGAAGACCAACTACCAGAGAAAGGACAACTCGATAAATAGGACGTGTTCGACAAAATGGTTGAACAAATGGGGAATATCCTTGAGTTAGTCGAGAATGGCCATATTTTGTAAATCACATGTTGCGATTCAAGCCACGTAGAAAGGTTTGTGTAAAAGTGATAATTGTTGATATCACTTCTTTTTTTGGCACATGTTGATATTGTTAGGCCTTATGAGGTAGTTTGGGTAAGGGTTTGTTATTGCAAGTCCAATGGGAATGAAAATTAATGTAATGACTTTTGGGGAAAAACCTTTCATTTGGGAGGCATGATCTAGATGGGTCTAGGGAGCATCACAAAAGTTTCAGAAGTGTCCCAGGAGGCTTAGAATGACTTCAGCAGACAGAGAAAGGGAAAAATTAAAAGTTCCCAAAACATAATTAAAGCGGAATGATCGTGAAGAGTGTTTTGCAAGATTTCTAACGACGCAAATGACTCTTCAAACAGAGTTACGGATCAAAAGTTATAAGTGATCAAACTTTTCATCAACCCAGCCCAATTAACATGCATGAGTCAACATCTGTACTATTGACGTCAATTTCAGTATGGATGACATCAACATCTGTATAGCCTATGTGGCAAGAAAATAGGGTGACATGTGTCATGATGATGCCAACATGACATCAGCGTGCCATGTGGCATCACCAAAGGTTGCCACGTGTCACTCAAATTCAGGCTTTTTAGGGCACCACGTGGACGAGTAAACAAGTGCCACGTGGCACCCCTAGTGATTCCATGTGGCACCACACGTCCAATATGACGTGGATATGACTTCATCATGCACATGTGGGAGAATTAATGGATTCCGCGTGGCCTAATAGGGAGGCACCACATGCCACCCCTGAAATGCACAGTGACACTCCGTGAATGAAAAGAAAATAAAAAATTATTTAATACCCCACCAAATATGGCGGAGGTTCTGCCAATTTAGGGGCATATTCCACCGTCTTCCATATTTAGCAGCGCGCTAAAGCACCTCTGCTATATTTGCAATATTCCACCAAATATAGCATGTTTCGCCACATTCGCCGCGAAATAAGTTATGGTTCCACCATTCTAGCGGTTGCCCACAAAACATAGTGGATAATGCCAAAATGAGAAGATTCCATGGGATTCGACCCTGGGACCTCCGCTAATCGAGTGACTAAACTTAGCTCTGCTAAGTACTCAACCAACAGACTCATTTATGACACAACCGCCCGAGATTTGTATAAAAAGGGGTTTTCGAGCTGAGTTTGGGACATAGGACACACAATAAGGCACAAAGCATGAGAGAGGTATGAGAGCACCCGTATGGATCCATACGAACTGTACAGCCTGGTACGAATTTTGGCATGCAAATCGAGGCAAGGGTGCCTCTTGGGCCAAAAAGTGTCTGACTCGGATCGAGGCATGGAGACAATCATTTTTAGGTAAAATGACACCATGAACGTAGTGGTGGTGTTAGTTTTTTTATCTAAGCAAATATTTTGTAGCTTAACTCCAGAATGGGTCATTTATTACAGAGGTAGTGGCATGGTAATCAAGGTAGAGGCGTCTCTTGGGCATGGAAGTGTCTGACTCAGATGGAGACGATTTGACAGTCGTTTTTTGGTAATTAGGAGACGAGAATTCAATGACAAGGTCTATTTTTGCAACAAAGCTTCAGATCAACAAGGTAAGTTCTGGAGAAGCCAATGCAAGCATGCTTTTCATTATGTTATTTTTTCATTAAATGTTGCAGCATAACATGTGTGTTACAAGTCTAAAGGAGCATAGAGAGGTTGCAACAAAGCAACAAGATCAACGTATTCCTTCTATCTATCATTTTCTTCTCTTCTTCCACATCAAATCAAACAGTTATATGTGACAGAGAAATTGTCACACTTGCATGATAAGTGGCCAATGAAGCAGTTATGAATATCATGGTTTCAAGATCTTTTGTATCGGTTGTATATTTATGCTTAGATATCTACAGCAGATCTAAGGCTTTTGATGGCTCCATGTTGATGGGGGTCATATTCTATTCTTCATCTTTTTATGTATTGAGTATGTGGGAATGATGTCCATGTCAGCATCATGGATGCCTCATGAGTATGAGAACTTGTGAAGATGTATACATTCTGATCACATTCTGATCTGTTGTTCCTGTCACCGAAAAGGGACTTTGGCCTTACAACTTGTAAATGAGAGACATCATTACAGCGAGGAGAGTAAAGCCGTCAGGATTTGGAGCATGACCTGGAGAGGTAGCCCACATCAAGTGAACTCTGTTATCAAGGGAAGTGTCATATCCATTATGTGTCTTATGTTCTTATGTTATTTTTCCATGGATCTTTGCACATAGGATGTTAAACGCAAGAATGACATATCACACATAAGGAAACTAAAGATTTTTAATTCACTTTGAATTCAAGCGCATAAGACATCAACTTTACCTTTAATTGCACATCACTAAAGTAAAATGATCTATAACTGACCTTTTTGAATAAGTGACAGAAATGAAAAATTATTGGAAAATTATCGCTCCCATGTTCAAATCAGTGTATCACCATTCTCCTTCATGAGATGCTTCACTTCCAAAAAAAAAACTCACAAAAATAGATCTTCTTGTATTATTAATCCAAGGCCTATCACCTTTTATGTCCAGCCTCTAGATGATTCTAATAAAAAAAATGCACCAATAATCATCTACTATCATTTTCAAGCTATGTAATCTTTCAACAACGCTTCATATTTCTAGCCTCTTGGTGATTTGAACTAGAAAAGGAATTATATTTCCATCCTCATGATGATTTGAACTAGAAAGAGAATAATAGCTTAAAAAAGACCCATATAGTTTCTGAAGGATAAGATAACATAATTTCTACATAATCTCTTGAATGCCTTCCAACTATAGAATATATTAGCATAGAAAGATTTCGAAACTCTATGTAAATGGATTCATAATAACTATGTCATGAGAAGGAAAAATTTTAAGGATTAAATTGCTCTATTTGGATAGTTTCCCATTTTCTTTAAAAAAATGATGAACCAATTTCCTTTTTTTTTTTCCAAAAACAATTTGTTCAAAATTATTTTACTTAAAAATCATTAAAACTTTTTAAAAACTACACAAAATCTTTATATATATATAAATATTTTTATAAAAATATTGTTAAACATTTAATTCTTTACATTTTTAAGAATTAATACGACTAATCAAAATGTATACACTATAAATACATATAAATATTTAAAACTTTCAGAAAAACCATTTACAAACAATCTCCAAATATCATCTTTAAATTCAAGCTCCTTTGATGAGAAACCTCTCTATTTGAAAGCCAAGACATGATAATAGCACTCACAAAAGAAACACATAATATATTTATTCTCCAAATATCATCTTTAAATTCAAGCTCCTTTGATGAGAAACCTGTCTATTTGAAAGCCAATTTTAAAGCCAAAAAATGCTAACGGCCCAAGCACATAATATATTTATTGTTAGGGTTCGATGACTTTTTTTGTGCTCGAGTGTTATGGTTCACTAGTTCTAATCAACATTTCCTGCTGAAACTTTAGAGACGTAATAACCCCCTTCTAAAATTTAATTTTGATTAGTTAAACACTTCAGTATGTATATCCTTAATTTAATTTTAAAAATTTATTCATGATTTTAATACATTTGATATATTTATTTACATTTTAATTATTTCGATGAATTTTTTGTGTTACAATGTTATGGTTCACTAGTTCCAATTAGCTTTCCGTTTTGATATATTTATTTACATTTTAATTATTTTGATGACTTTTTTTGTGTTCCAATGTTATGGTTCACTAGTTCCAATTAGCTTTTCGTGCTAAAAATCTAGACACGTTATAACCCCTTCTAAAATTTTGATTACTTAAACACTTCACTATATATATCCTTAATTTAATTTTAAAAATTTCTTCACGATTTTAATATCATTTAATATATTTATTTATATTTTAATTATTTTCCATTTAGTATATTTATTTATATTTTAATTATTTTTAAAACCCAATATGATTTCATATAATAGAATATTTGTTTATTAGCGAATCCCATGTTAGAATGAAATTCCATCCATAATCACATTTTTGAAAAGATTAACGAGGAAGCGGGATTCATCGGTCAGTAGTACATATATGTTATTGTATTATGGATTTCTGAAGACATGCTTGTGGTTTGAATTCCGTTAATAAGTGTATGTATGTTTGTTGTTTGAATTGCCTTAATAAGTTTATGTTAGATTATTCGGTCGGAAGTTGTGTTTGGAAATTTGATTTTGATCATTCAATGTGTTTGATAGATCCAGTTTTAAGATGTACTTATATGAGTTAGTGTAATTATTATAATTTTTTAGTTGTAATTTCGAAAAGTTTGATTAAAAATATACTGATTATTATTCATCGCCAAGACATGCACCACCTTAGATTGAAACCTATAATTTACACATTTTCTTAATTATTAAACCCTTTCATGAATGTATGTTTAAATTTATTTATAAAATTGTCTTTTGATGTTGCAGGCCTGTATTTCATGAATGTAAGTTCAAATTATTTTATAAAATTGGCTTAAGATTGGTCATTAGTTTTTTGTATAGTTCGAATTAAAGAAAACATAAGTTATAAAAGTAGTAAAGTCTCATAGTGGTGAGGCTATGGCAAGGCTATAGCAGTTGGTTTGGTGTGCAGAATTGCCTGGATTAGGGTTTAGGTTTCGGTGCAGTGGAAACCGTCGATGCTTCAGTTTTCTTCGGATCGAAGTCTTTTTGGCGCTTTTTTTCCCTTTTCGTTGATAGCATCTTTGTTTTTGCTTTTTTATTCCCATCCCGGTGATAGCAAGGGACGCGTGAGCTCGGCTTCTATGTTGTTCATTCGGAAGGGTCTTTACTGGTGTTCTGCGGTTATGCTCCTCCGCCTCAGCGTTCTACTCAAACCTCCATTACCTGTGGTTGTTATAGCGGAGGGGCGCGACTGTGGCCCGTCTTTTAGCAACCCTATTTCGATGACGATCCTTCATGGGGTAGACAAGAGGGTTGGCAACAGTTGACTCCGCAGAATTCGCGTCCCCTGTGCAAGGACTATTCGAGAGACTTGAGTGTCGGAGCCCTGATCAAGGCATTTAGATATACTCCGGTTCTTCTCCTGTACTCTTGGGCGGGCTCATCCTCTGTCTAGGAGGGCTAGTTATCATCTGGTATATTTCCGATGGGAAGTTAAGCTCAGTTGCACACCCTCTGTTATGAAGGCGGCTTGATACTTTCTTCAGTATTTGATTTATGCTGGAATGATTGTTAATTCCCCTCGGTGGGATTGGTCGGCTGTATATTGGTCAGGTTTTTGTGTTTTCGAACAGTTTAGCCTTGGGGTTTATACCATAGTTATCAAATTCGAATTCGATGCCAAAATTCAAAAAAATTGCTATATTTCACCAATATACTTTGTCAATATTGTTTCCATTCAGGGACATTCAATATAAACAAGGAGATTCTTGAGAAAATATTTTCTCCAGAGTCTGAAAATATCAGAGATTGAAAAAATACATCAACTTACCCACCATCAATGAATTCTGACATAGTTGCTTTTGGCAATTAAGCCATTGACACGGTAGCTGTAGACCCATACATACCACTTGACTTAGTTGATACTTGTACTAAATAATTTTGTGTATAAAACAAAAATTTATATTTTCTATACATTATAGAAGAAAACATTTATTTAATAAATCAAAATAATTACCATATGTTTAATTGATCAAATTAATGTAAGGTAACGAATTTTTATCTTTTATAAAAGAAATTTGACCTTCCTTTTTTTGTTTTTTGGTAAATTAGAAGATTTATATTTCCTTTTAAAACCGAGAGCCAGCATGAATTCTCAAAAAATGGAAACGAACACTAACACCAAGTCCCCTCAAAACTGAAAATTCTTGGCCATAATTAAATTGTCAAAGAGTGTAGGAAAGACTACATTGTTGTTCTAGGTTGAAAGCTAGCCTGAAGACTGGAAATAAAAGAGTAACCAAAACCATAACTACATTTCCAAACTATACACCAAACTGACCATTGTTGTTAGCATCACAAGGATGAACTGGTATGACATGAGCGCACGCACAACTACAAGAGCAGATTAGACAATGTTGAGAAATTTGTTGTCCTGATAATGATTCTAGTAGCGCTGCCAACTTGCAGTCCATTGTCTCCTGGCGATATTGATGTTCCACTGAGTGAAGCTTGAATACTAACCAAATTGTTCATCGAAGAACCGTTGTGGGGAACTCTCTACTTGAGTTCCACTGGAATCGATGAATTACTTTCTATAACATTACCACAAGCCTAACGGATCGAAACGACAGGTTGGTGACATGGTTCTGGAGGCGAATCATGGATTTCCACGTTTTATTGACGTTGTTCTAGTGGATTTTCCTCTTCTGCAATGGTGAAACCCCATGTCTCTTCCTCTTGTTCGTTGGATAGGGAAACATAAAGAATGGAGGGGGTGGAAACTAAGGGAAAAACATAGGGAGAGATTTAGGGCCGACGACTTACAAGAGTGTGACATCCCCAAAATTAAAGTATTTTTTGAAATTTAAATTTGTTGGAAAATTATTCTGTTTTTAGTAAATTCGAATTTGGAATTTTTTTGTCATTTATGGCAATTCCAAATTTCAAATTTAATAATTGTAATTAATTATTATGACTATTGGGCAGAGATCTGATTTGACCCAACTAACTATTTGACTATGACACTTGTATGAAAACAAAATATTTTATATTGATTGCAGAAGGACAAATGGAATAGCCATGTTAAAATCAACTGACCATGACTCCATGAGTGGGGAACATGTTGGAACTACCTCTGGGATGATTGTTACAAGTGGAAAATCAGAGATTTATCCATTAGCAGCCCTTGAAAATCAGGGATTTAGAAAGCTGCGAAAATTCCCAAGGGAGGGAAAAAGACCCGGGCAAAAGGGTTTTTATTGATAAATAACATATGTGAGGAGGCAGGACGATGCCAAGTATGTTGGGAAAGATACTATTGATTTTTTTCTTGTTGTTATGAACACTATGGAGTGAGTGTGAGGCAAGATGAATCTGTTGGAATTGAAGGAAATTGTTGAGGAGGAGTTTTCCAAGTTTGCCCTCATGGGTTCATGGTCAGGCTAGGAGGTGAATTGGGCAAGTGATTTTGGCTGGCCTATTCTACAGTTGGGAGGAACGTGGTTGTTCCCTTTGTCTTCCTGCGAGCTGGTTCAGATATGTACCATTTCCTTCTCTTTGTGAATGATCTTGTATATAATGTAATGTATTTATTAAATCTGAAGTGAATTATTTCCCATTTCTGTTGAATGATTTAGTCACAGTTGTAGTGCGACTATTAAATTCGGTATGGATACAGTAATCATGGGCAAAATTTGTCCAAATGACTGAAGTATGAATCTAATAGCATACCTTACAAATCTAATGTTGAGCGACGTTTACGGTTGAGTTAAAGTCTGAATGAATACTAGAATTTTTTTTTTTTATTTGTTACAACAAATCAGAAAATTGCGTGGTTAACATCGGAAGTAGCTATAGGGAATTCCTTTCCATTTTATCGAAGTTTCCAGTATAGTACCATCTAAATGTAAATAGAGTTGGAGTTAAAGGTTATATATAGGGTCATTATATTTCTGTAAGTCTTTAAATTTTGCTGTAAGAAATTATACACA
>SNQJ01S0074980.1:22103-37438 GCA_010110895.2 Picea sitchensis
TTGTTGTTTTATATGGGGATATCATAGATTTAGGTTACGTTGTATTTACAAACAATCTCCAATATGTCAATACATAAATAAAACATTTTTTTTATTTATTTTGATTTTTTTCTTTCACATGTGTCTTACACAATCATGACTTCATCTCGATATGATATCACATATCAAATGTCCCAAATGAACAAATATTAAATTTCTTTAGATATATCGATATGTCGATATAACAACTCAACATGCCATGTAATTTGACATGTCTCAATGTTGACATGTATGATGACACGTGTTATTCATTTTTATATTTTCTGTGGGTTTATTTTTCTTATTCCAACTGATACCTGTCACCTAGTTGGAACTGCCACATCATCGTTTCTAACATCATCCTTACATAATCCATATAAGATATCAACGTTTTCAAATAAAATCAATTACAATTTTTTTATTTTTTTTCACACGGAAAAAAATAGTTTCATTGTTATTCTATTATGAATCAAGTGAACCTTTCAAACACATATGGATCATAAGTCTAATGATCTCATCATATTTTTCCGCAGGGGTTTGGTCTAGTGGCCAGTGAATGCACTGTTAAGGCATTCATGTTGTTATTCAAGTCATGAGTTCAAACCTCGATTTATCTAGAGGCGTGCTTGCAAGATCTGCGATTCTCCCTAGGGGTTATAAGGTAGCTGGTAGGATTCAACCCCGTGCCACACGAGTACGATATTGTCGCCGTTTTCGATTCCCCTAGTCATAAAAAAAATGATCTCATCATAGTTCAAAAAGACTATAATCAGTTCTATTCCTATTCTTGATTATCTTCATACTGTGTAGTGTATGCATAATACATATTAAGATAATTACAAAAAACATATCAAAATTGTTTCCAGCTAGATCTAGGAAGTCATATAGTGTTATGTATTTAAAATATGTAGTATCTATCTGCTTTGACTACATCTCCTTCTACAATTTCTTCATAAAAGAGCCTCTCACTAGGTTGCTTCAAAGCCTTCTTTGATAAAGTGTCTGCTTCTGAGTTGAACTTCCTATGCACATGCATAAATTTGATTGAATCAAATTTATCTTTTAAGCTCCTAATGTTATCTTTCTAGGAATTAAGATATAGCAAGTTCAAATTTGATTTGACATTAATCCAATCAATGGCCACCTTTGAGTCTCCAACTACCATCATATTATTAATGTATAATCTAGAAGCAAATAGTAATAGACCCCATAAACCCAATAATTTTTATTTCATATAGTTTCCATTACCACCAGCAAAATGAACTATGAAATAGTGGCCTGAATTGATTTTGAGGAAAATACCAATGCCACAGAAATCATTAAAAGCTACACCATCAAAAAACCCAATTGGAGTATCATCAAAGAAAACTAGATTGAGAATATATTTGAAATTGTCATCTTCAAAAATACCAGTGTGTTCTTTGATTGAAAGGAGGATTTTAGTGACTATCCTAGACTCTTGTCTGTGCCAATTCTCAAATAAAATTTTATTTATGTATTTCTAGATGCCCCAAATCACCAAAAATGGAATATGTCGCATATTTGGGTATTGTCTAAACCAAAGAAACATATTTTCTTCTATAGAGGAATAAATCCAAGCTTCCGGTATCTTTAGATAATTCAAAACATCTTTCCAATTGTTTTGAGTAGTTTCACATTTGAGTGGTCGTCTCTTCATCTCTGAGACAAATATTGCAGACCGATGGTCCAATACCTCCCCTCTTCCTAAAATTTTCACCAGTAAGTATACAATATTTCAAGCACGACCACATAAAAAAAATAATTTTACCTCAGATGTTTACTTTCCAAATAACCTTATACCAGCATATATTTTAATCCAAGAGATTTAAGAATGTAATGGATTGATAGGCTAAATTTGTAGTTACAACACCCGTAGATCTGTTCCAAGACCATACTATCTTATCCCTTGTATTATTTAGTGAGATACCATTGCTCCGTAACATTATAATATAGTTGTTCCATTCTTTCATCAGCTTTTCTACCAGGCCAAGTTGATTTTCCTTGAACCAACTTTGATTAGTTCTAGTATCAATTGGGAAAGACGCCTGTGCTAAGGAGAAAAATTTGAATTGTTTAGATGATGGATTAAAGGACCTGGGATTCTATAAGTAGTATTACACTCGATGAAGGGATCTAACCCAAGTATAACCCGTTTACCACATCCAATCGACCAATCCAGCCACCTTTTAATGATGGGAAAAGAATTCATGAAATTCTTCCAAATGATAGAGGCTCTCGGGTACTTGTGCTCCTCTCTGCGCAACCAAGAAGTTAAATCTATGCCTTTTAAATATTTCTTGTTTAGTACCAAATTCCACAACCCTTTTCCAAATAAACCTCTCCAACAAGACTTGGCAGCCAAGGATTGGGCGAACCAAAATAGATTTCTAATGCCCCATCCACCCATTGCTTTAGGTCTAGAAATATTTTGCCATTTTGTTAAGTGGAAACCTGTACTTTTTTTTATCCTCTCCAAATGAAATTAGAAATGAGTTGTTGGATCTTGTGAATAATGGATGAAGGTATCTTAACAAGGATAAGTCAATACATGGGTAGACTTTGCAGTACATATTTTTCTAGAATTATCCTTCCTCCCAAAGAGAGCAAGCGAAAAGTACAATTTCCAATCCTCTTCTCAACCTTTTGAATCATCCATTTCAAGTCAAGCACCCTGTAGTTGTTTGGTTTTAAATAAAAACCCAAGTATTTCATACCTTGATCAATGCTAACAAACTATATATTGAAGGTTGTCTTCAATATTTGTTCCATACTATGATCAATATTTTGTGCAAGGAAGCACAAATTCTAACAATTCACATCCATACCATAGGCTAGAAAAAAATTTGTTAATAGAGTTTTAAACACCATCCAATCCTCATAATTGCCAATGCCTAAAATGAGTACATTGTCCATAGAAAAGATGTGAGAAGATAGTCTCTGCAACAAATTTTAGTCCATGAAATGACCCTGCTTCCACAGCCTTTTTCAATACTCTTCTTAAACACTCGACAACCAAAAGGAAAAACAATGGGGAAAGTGGGAAGCCTTGTCATAAACCTTGATAGATATTGAAGAAATCAATTGGGGATCCGTTTACTAGTACTTCCATGTTAACAGATGTTACACAGACCATGATCCATTGGGTAACCTCCCACTTTAACCCAATCTAAAATAGAAATAACCAAAGAAATTGCTAGCTCACTTTGTCATATGCCTTCTTTAAGTCCAACTTCAAAATAATTGTGCTTAGATTCTTAGAATTGACAATGTGTAAGCATTCTTGAGCTATTCCCACAACATCAAAGATCAATATATCTTTAAGGAAACCAAATTGTTCAAATGATATACTTGAAGCCAATTTGTCTTTTATTCGAGAAGCAATGATTTTAGAAATCACTTTATAAACAAAGTTACAAAGGGAAATATGATGCAAATCATTAAAAGATTATGGCTTTCTCACCTTAGGTATAAGAGAGAAAAAGTTAGCATTTAGTGCTCCTGGAATATGTCCTGTGCATCTAGATTCCTCAACAGCCTTATGAATATCCTCCACCATAATGTCAAAAAATGTCAAAAAAGTCCACCCATCAGGGTCAGGGCTTTTATCCTTTGGCATTCTATAGACTATTTCTTTTACTTCCTCTAAAGTGATAGATTTGCCAATCTCATCACTCTCAACATCATTAAATAATTTGGGCACATCCTTGAGTACATTGATTTGATTGCAAGTGTCTTATGTATCAACCACACTATATTGTTCTTTAAAATGTTTATAATCAGTCTCCTTAATATCATTTTATGAGGATTTGAGAATCCCCTCTTCAACAACTATATCCCAGATAGTATTTTGGCATCTTCTTTGGGAGGCATATTTAAGAAAAAATTTAGTGTTTGTGTCCCCCTTATCTATCCAAATTTCTCGACTCCTAAGCCTCCAAGTGGATTCTTTTGTTGCAAGTATTATATATTTCCTTTGTTTGAGAGACCTCAATAGGTCCAAATCTTCCTGCACGGAAACTTGTGAGGGGAAGTTCTAAAAACTTTCTGAATTTTTTTGTTCAATGTTATATAGCTCTGTGTGTAATTGATTTTTTTTGTTTGTCTACCAGTGGATTACAACTTTCTTTAAATGCTTCAACTTTGAACACAACAGGTGGATTGAAAATAAATATGACCAACTTCTCATATCTTGCCAAGTGTCTCTAACACTAAAAGAAAACCTCGGATATGATATCCAAGAGCTGTTAAATTTAAAAGGAGGGGCGAGTTTCTAGGATGTCTTCTCAAATTGTAAGCAAATCGAGTTATGATCTGAAATGGTGGAATTAATGATCCAAGAATGAAATTTTTTTTGAATGCCATGTAGATTTTCATCAATAAGAAACCAATCCAATCTTTTCGTGATACCATCTAACCCAATTTTTCCATTTCTCCATGTAGGTTCCATTTGGGTCGGTTGGATATCCACTAATCTATTAGTAAGTAGGATATTTGAAAATTAATCTTCAAGAGGATCACTCCTAGCCAAGTTCCCCCACACCTTCCTAGCGGTAAGAGTGAAATTAAGGTAGCCTCCTATAATAATTCCCTCTTCACGCAGTAATCCAGAATCTAATAAGGATTTCTAGAAACTTTCCCTTTCTTTATACGATGCATAACAGTTGAGGAGTTTCATCTGATCCACAAAATGTTTTAATATTCCTTCCAGAAAAATACCAATATGTCGATATCCGATATGTTAGTTAAATTTTTAAGGAAGAAGGTAAGGTTAATAAATGATTAAAGGTATTTTATTAAAAGTTNGTTGGTTCCAAGTGATAGGATTTGATAGTGGTTAACACAATACAAATTCTCATTCATCCATTTGAAAATGTGCGACATGTCATTTCTAACTCTTTGTCCCAACACGTGGCTAAAAATTTGTTGAATGGACTAGCCTGCCAGTGTAATATTGAAGTCTTATGGGAATGTTATGCCAGTACCCCCGCTGTGAAGAGGGTATGCCATGGCTCTTGCTCATTATTTAATTTCTTGTGGTATTAACTATCAAAAGGACATAGAGTAACTAAGGGTATCAAAATGACACATATATGTAGATAGAGAGTAATGAAGGATGTGACGTGTCAATTTTAATATTTTTTTAAATTTTATTAATTTTTTAATGTCATGTCTAGGTAGGGGAATTAGAAATACACAATACTTATCTAGTAAACTATGCCAATAATCCACCTCAAGAACTATGTAAAAGACCATAAAAAATTGAACATGATTTCTGCCTCAAAATCTGTGCCCGAATTTTTGTTGTACGACTACACTGTACAATATTTTTTGGAAATAGTAACACCTCGATTTCTGTGCACAACTATTTTACTTTTCTGTATGGATTTTTGTCAGCTAGAAGCATTGAAAATTTTGTCATACTTTTGTTGTATGGCTGGCTCTATTTCAGTGCATAAAACTAGTTGTACGGCCCAACAAACCCATATTGTATGACCCTCCTTTAATGCTTTATGGTACTATATTAATGGTTGAACTTTTCTTGCGATGTGTTCCCCCTCTTCTCCTTTGGATTTTCTCCAATCCTTCTTTGTTTCTCCTCTCTTTCTTTTAGCTCTTCATTCAAAATCTCTCTTGGAAAAAATGTGCCTCTTCACTCTCACTTTCTCCTTTTATTCTCATTAATAACTAAAATGCCTAACCCTACATCTCAATGGCCAAGATTAAATCTTGTCATCACAAGATCAACGGTCATGAATTAATTTCACATTGAGTTCACTTAAATCACTTAAGTGACCCAAACTTTATAAAGTCAGTTTTAGTCATTCAATTAAAAGGTACACTTACCAACTTTATAAAGTAAAGTTCTTGGATAGTGAAATTTTCTCAGCCATTTTTGCATGCTAGGCATCACTAATGCAGAAGTACCTCCAAGTTACAAAAACTAACACTCCCTCTTAGCGAGGTAGGTACTTATGGAACCTCCACCTGGATTTATCTCCAACCCCATCATCCCATATGTTGTTGTAGTTTCTCCCTCTTAACTGGAAGCCCCTGCTACTATATGCATTGAACTCTGGTCTGGAGACATGTCCATCCAAGAAATGATCCTAGCAGTCTCCTCACTCTCCTAATCATCCAACTAAGTCATCAAACACCATATAAGTCTCTTGTCTATATTGGAAGACACCTCAAAACCACCAGTATTTGATATTGATGTTGACTTTGAATCCAAGAACCCATTGGACTCACACGCAGGCTTTCCCTGGAACCTATATAAACTATCATGCCTGACAATGAGTATTATTGTTGTGTTTGGATTATGTCCCTCTAGATATAGGAACACCCGTCCATGAAAGAACACAACTCCACATCTCTCATCCTCCAAAGTTGACACTGAGAGAAAATTTGTTTGAAGCTCTAGAACAAACAACACCCCCGTCACCTCTAAAAATATTCCTGACTCTAGATGGAATCTCACACATTCAACTACCTTCACTGCATGCCTGTTTCTATCCCCACAACCCAAATAATAATCTGAGTCTATCTCTGAAAAAATAATGAACATCGACCTCATTCTCATTATACACTGAGATGCTCCATTGTGCACAAACCATCCTTCAATGTCCGTGCACACTAGGCAACCACTTCCTGAAAGAAAAGTCATCAGAGAAAATTCCTTCTCAAACATCTCAACAAAATCAACAACCTCAACTAATTTTGATACCTCTACATCCTTCTTGCCCTTATTCTTGTTTGAACATTGGCTAACATAATCACCAGTATTATGACATGCAAAGAATTTCACTTTGTGGATGTCCTTCTTCTTTCCTTTGCTTTTTCCCACAAGAGAAACATTCTCCTTTTCTACACCACCCTCTTCCTTCTCCTAATCTCTACTCTAAGATCCCTCCCAGATCACCTCCTGAGTAAAACCATTCCACAACCTCTCCCAAGAGGGAAAGTTCTCTTTTCCCACCATGCACTTTACGAACACATCACACTCTTTGGTGAATCCCTTCAGGGCTATGTGCACAAAATCTGAGTCTGGAATAGTCTCACCAACAACTCTCAACTCATCCTTCACTTTCCTGATCCAAGTGAGATAGGAGGCCACACTCTCTCCCTTGGCCATCCTAGTGTTGAGGAGCTTGTCCCTTAGAGCCATCTTCCTAATCTTGTTCTTGTTCTCGTACAAGTTTTTCAATGCATCCCACATCTCCTGGGTTGTCTTTTTCTCAGCCAAATATGGGATTAGGTGGTCTTTTGCCCCATCTAGGAGTATCCTTTGTTTCATTTCTTCCATCACCTCATGTAGTTCTAGGGAAATGGGATATCATGAAGGCATTGTCACTGTGGTACTCACAAAATTCCACAACTTATTCTCCTTGAGAACAACTGTAATCCTTACCTTCTACTGCAGGTAATTGGAGATCCGTCCAACCTAGCCTCATACCTGATAATAGAATCCATCCTTGTCCAACTGAACAATAATGTTTTTCCCTTCTTTCTTCCTAGCAAGAACCCCTACAAGTCATTGCAATCCAAGTGCCAAAATCTTGTCAACTAAACCTCAGAGCCCAAGCTAGGATACCATGTATAAATTTCACCTACAAACTAGTTTAACTCTTGTAGGGACTTAGCCAAAATTTGATTTTTGTGTCCAATAAAACTTCAACAGTAATGCATTTAAACCCAAATCATTCAACTATATTTTATGAGTAGAAATACAAGTGACTAAGAACTTTGCAGCGGAAATAAATGAACAATAGACAAATATCAACCACACATTTGACACAAAGATATTCAGGAAATTTCCCCTAGAAAACCCCCAGGAAAACTAGCCCAAGAGAGAGATTCTTTCATTAATGAGCTCAAATACATTTTTGAGTTACAAAAAAAATAATTTTTAGTAAGAAATACACAATACTTATCTCGTAAACTATGTCAAATACCTTCAAAAAGTGAACATGATTTTTGCCTAAAAATATGTTTCCATATTTTTGTTGTACGACTATACTGTATGGTTATTTTTGGAAACAATAACACATCGATTTCTGTGCACAATTTTGGTACTTTTTTTTATGGATTTCTATCAACTAGAAGCATTGAAAATTGTGCCAAAATTTTGTTGTATGGATGGCTCTATTTCAATGCATAAAACTAGTTGTACAACCCAACAAATATGTATTGTACAACCCTCCTTTAATGTTTTATGGTACTGCATTAATGGTTGAACTTTTCTTGGGATGTGTTTCCCCTCTTCTCCTTTGGATTTGAGCCAATCCTTCTTTGTTGCTCCTCACTTTCTTTTAGCTCTTCACTCAAAATCTCTCTTGGAAAAAATGTTTCTCTTCTCTCACTTTCTCCTTCTATTCTCATCAATGACTAAAACTCCTAACCCTAGATCTCAATGGCCAATATTAAATCTTTTCATCTCAAGATCAATGGTCGTGACTTAATTTCACATTGAGTTCACTTAAATCACTTAAGTGACCCAAACTTTATAAATTTACTTTTAGTCATTAAATTAAAAAAATACACTTACCAACTTTATAAAGTAAAGTGTGTGGAGAGTGAAATTTACTCTGTCACTTCTACATGCTAGGAACCTCCAATGCATAAGTATCTCTAAGCTACAAAAACTAACAATAATGCACTATCAAAAGTGATAATATACATAATTCATCAACTAAGCAAATTTGACAAATTTACTGAATCTCAAAACCATGTAAGCAACAAAAAAATTCTATAAAAAACATATATAACACACAATTTAGGCAAAGACATTTGAATGAATAATAAATTTCAAATATAATAATGATGTATAAAAATATATTCACAAAAAAACCAAGTTAAGCTACCCAAAAAGTGTTAATCACCTCTCCTACATTATCATTGGTACTAACTTATAGAGACCAATTTATATATTTTAACATTTCCTCTACACAAAAGTGACATTCTCATATTGTTTCTTTATTTTCTTATTAAAAAAAAGACAATTCAAAACTACAAAATTTAAAGAGTGCATATGGATCCATCTCCATCAACCAAATCATGTGGGTAACCAACCACAATGATGAATACTTCTCTAGATAGGTAACTACCTATTTATAATTATAATATGTGTATTCTTCTCATTCCTATACTCTTATGGGCCAACTCCAATTATTGTTTTTCCTTACTACTTTTTATTTTATGTTTTTGTACACCATCAATTTTTATCTATGGTTTTACATATTATTATTCTAATTTTTTTAAACCTAAAATGGTGATGGCTAGTTCTGACCTAGATAATCAATCACCCAACATCACAAATGGATTATTTCTTTGACCAAAATTTAAAAACATTATGGGTGGGTGCAAACTAATGATGTTCTCTCATGACACGTTAGTGGCAATGTAAACATGGAAAAACAACAATATGTTAACTTGGAGGGATAATTAAAGACACTTTTACAATGAATTTGAATATTGTGTAAAGACAAAATGTAAGAAATTGAATTAGATCTTCGAATATATAATTTTTATTTATAGAATTTGTGAATAATTATGTGAAATTTGATTTTTTCTAACAATAGTAAGTTATTTTTCAAGAAAAATATAATGTATATGTTTTTTCTAGTGTAGGTGTTGAGTACCTTAATGATGGAATTTCCTTAAAAAAAATTACATGATTGTAGAGAACCCATTGTTCTAATGCAGAGTAATTTTTCAAAGTTTATAAAATCAATTTCATATTTTTTAAAAATTATGAAAGTCATTATATCCTTAAAATTAAAAATGCTTAAGCTGATAAAAAATTATAGAGGAAATAAAAGAGGTATGTATTTTAGGATTTTAATATATGTCAAGGAAAAAATATATTAAAAATAGAAAACAATATTATTATTTTTTTTAAATTATATATTTGGAATGTGCATAGTGGAATCTATATGTTTCTCTAGTTTCATCCACAACAGATTTGTGTAGCCTATAGAAAAATAGCATCAAAAATATAGATATTGAGACGTATTCATAAAAATGAAGGTTTTAATGTATTTGTAGACCAAACCATTAAGTTTTCATCGTGAACCTAAATTTGAGGAAACCAACTCAACATTTACAAGTATGCTAGAGTTTACACTCCCACCTGAAAAAAAATTGAAAAGAAAAGAACACGCACACATTCCTACTAACACAACATCTCTCTCTCTCTCTCTCTCTCTCTCTCTCTCATAGACACACACACACATACTATATATATATATATATATCACACACACACACATATATGTATATATGTTCCCCTCTCTGACCACTCTCTGCCTCTCTTCCCCTCTTTCCCCTTTTTTTTTTTTTTTTTTTTTTTTTTTTTTTTTCTCTCCCTCTCTCTCCTTTGTGTCTCTCTTTGTCCCTTTAGTAGCTCTCTTTTTTATTTTCTCCGCCATCCTCCCTCTCCCACCCTCTATTTCTCTCGTACCTATATCCCCCTCCTCTCTCCTTATCTCCCTCATGCTTCCTCCTCTCTCCCTCCTTCTTCCCTCTTTCCCTGTCTTACCTCTCTCCCAACTCTCTCTCTCTCTCTTGATATCTATTTCCTTCCTCTCCCCTATGTCTCTCCCTCTCTCTTTTACCTCTCTCTCTTTATATATATCTAACTCCTCCCCATCCATCTCAAATTCTCTCTCTCTCTCTCTCTCTCTCTCTCTCCTCTCTCAGTTTCCACTAACTTCCTCCCTCCTCTTCCCCTCCCTCTCTCTCCATCCCTCTCTTTCCATCTCTCCTCCCCCCTCTCTCTACATATTACTAAAGAGGATTGGTAAAAGGAAATACTCTACATATTACTAAAGAGGATTGGTAAAAGGAAATAAAGTCTATAACTTCTAGTTTAGAGATCTCCCACTTGGGCACCTCTTTGGATTTATCTACAATATACAATTAGACATAATAGGGTTTGAAGTAGTTGAATTAGATTTTTTGTTCTGAACCACATCGATAAAATAAAGAGGGTTTGATGATGATCCTCCACCATTACCCACAACACCACCACACAAGTGGAGAACTAAACTAACAGTTGAATCTCTTAGAATTCCAAAGTGTGAGCAAAAATAATTATCATCAAGTTATTTACTTTGAAAATAATCCTTTGCTTGGCCATTGGGATCTATTTCTTGTGCATCGATTTGTGTTTAATATATACCACATAAGTAGAGGAGTGAACCCACAAAATTAAGGTTTTCCCCATCAGGGACCTTACCATGATTTGAAAATTGGTAGTGCGATTATAACTCTTTGTTTAATTCCATTCCAATAGAATAATTGGTAACATAAATTACATCAAACACTTTTCTCACAAGGCTATCTAAAAACACTTGAGGCAAGCATTTTCTTTGTTACCAATCATTCTATGAATAAACATTACACTAATAAAAAATACAATTATATGGTTTATTCACATGAAACAATGACTAAATAAGGAATTAGTGATATTTAAAGCTCTCATATTGGTTGATTGGTGGTGATATTCATATTATAGAGTGTTGTTTTTCCACAAAAACTACAAGTTGTTTATAAGGACTTCATGAGGATGCCACACATATGAATTTATGAGTAAATTATCACCACTAAGCTATAAGCATAAATAAACATTATGCTGATAAACAACATGTGTGTTTACATGACACCATGATTAAAAAATAAATTAATGGTATTGAAAGGTTTCATATTATTTGATTAGCAGCCCTATATATTCTAGAACAAAAAATACAAGTTAACCATACGATCCATAAAAACATTCAACACATATGACTTCACAAGCAAACTATTGTCAATAAATGTTGATTAAGGTTAGTTGTCATTGATGTCAACCCGTGAAGAAAGCCCAGTAGCATAAAGGTTTGGGTAATGGACCCAATTTTGTTTGATGTAAATATGACTCATTATTGTCTTGTCATGGTTGATAATAAGTACATATGGATGAACTCCAAAGTGGTCCCCTTATGGTGAAATCCCTCATGGGAAGATGCTTTGCGGATTGAGTTATCCTAGAAGTCCAGTTAGAGAACCCATGCTTATTTGTTGAATAATGAGATGAAGGTCAGTGAATTTTTCAGTGAAAATATCCTATATGGATAGTTCCTGTCATTCCATTTTCAGTGGTATGTGGAACGTCACATAACTCCTCACGGTTAGAGAGTTATGGCCATGAGAAGTTGGAGAACCCAGAGTTGGGTAATGGAACCAAGTTTGTTTGATGGATAATGGCATGATTTTTGATATATTTGTAGGTAATACTATTCTATATGGATGGTACATTTCATTTCATTTCTGGTGGTATGTGGAACATCACATAACTCCTCACGGTTTGAGAGTTATGGCCTTACGAAGTTGGAGGACCCTCTTATGTCATCTAGAAGCCCCAAAAGGTCAAAGTAGTCAAAGCGGTTTAAGAGATTTTAGAAGAAAAATAATAAAGTGAAGTGATGAGTGTACTACAATTCAAATTGAATACAAAATAAATTATTTAAATAATAAATTTAATGGAGAAATTAGAAGTGGGTTAACCCTAAAATAAGGAAAGTGGGCAAAGTGACCTAGAAGATGTTTTTAAGGAAGCTGCTTGGAGAATATAAATAAGAGGCAAGGCTCTCTCATTTCAATAAAAATTGAGAATATTTAATACCTATAGGTGTCTAAGGTAACTAAAGGATATGTAAGCCGATTTTCTGAGGGAAGGTGAAGAAAAGAAGACCAAAATTCAAGGAAGGATAAATTCTTTTGATGATGCTTTCTAAGGTATGTTATTTACAGGTCATCTCACCATTTTAACAATAAAAAAATTTCTAGAATGATTTAGACTGTGAAATAGTTATTCCATTAAGGAAACATATCCAAGTATCTGTGGTAAAAAAATCATCTTGTGGGTCGTTTTATTTTAGGAGTTACATTCCATGAAAAATAGGGTTTGTGGCGAGTCCTGAAACTAGTCAAAATTAGGTGTTTCGGGTAAAACCGTGATAAATTATTCATAAAAGATATAAATTTAGTAAGACTAAATATGTTGGTTATAGTACAGTCTTTAGTATTATGTGTAACAATTTCATATAAATTCAACAAAAATTATGTGCAGGGCACGCTCTACAAGGTCGCTCTCTAGAATAAACCTGAATTTAGCAAGGTATGCCATTTTTGCTATAGTGCCTTTTTTGAGAGGTTCCAAGTAGTGACACCTGGAGGAATTGTATAAAACAAACTGAATAACATTTTGTATCAGTTTTAGATATTTATTCATTACAAGTACAAAGTTATGATTATTTCAAGTTAGGGTTGTTGACTAATCCAAAACTAGTCATGTGAGACTAAAGAAAAGTTTGATGAAAATGCTAGTCTCTTGTTGTTAAAGTTAAAGAAGGTTTGTAGTTATGTGATCATATATACCAGATCTTTTACATAGTTACACATCATATTTGGATGATGAAATTGATGAGGTTTTTTGGTTGAGGTACAAGTTGGGTACATGGTTGAGACATGTAGTTGATGAGTTGGCACATACATGAGGTGTACAATTGATGATGTTGGTACATATTGATGAGTCATAGTTGATGATTAGTTGAAACATGATTGGTACATACTTGGTACATGGTTGTTTGCACTTGTTTATGGTACATATTGATTACAAGTTGTTTGGTATAGGTTGGTGCATGGTTGATGCACTTTTTTATGGTACATGTTGGTGCATGGTTGATGCACTTGTTTATGGTACAGGTTGATTACAGGTTGTTTGGTATAGGTTGATCCATGGTTGATGCACTTGTTTATGGTACAGGTTGGTGCATGGTTGATGCACTTGTTTATGGCACAGGTTGATTACAGGTTGAGGTACAGGTTGATGCATGGTTGATGCATGGTTTAGGTTTATTGGTACATGTTTACAGTGGTATATCTCACAGTGATAGTGTGACATTGGTTCCATCATTCTACTTATACTTCAGGGTGGTTGGACGAGGCAAGGATAGGTGGTTGTAGCCACCTTCTGGTTGTATCCAAAGAACATAGGGGATTGTATCCTCCTTCTGGTTGTAGCCAGAGAATTGGGAAGTTGGAGCTTCCCTCAGGTTGTAGTCTGAGAAACTGGGGGGTTGGAGCCTCCTTCCAGTTGCATATGGAAAACAAAGGAATTTGGTGCTTCCAATAATGTAATTCTTCAAGACATATAAGAAAAAACATTCCATGGTTTTCTCCCGATTTGGGTTTCCACGTAAAACACTGGTGTATTGTGTATGTGTATGACTGTTCATTGCTTATTTACTCTGCAGTTATTGGATGATAATTCTACATTGATATAACACTTGGATTATATGGTTTAAAATGACTAAATTGCTCTATGACTGATTCACCCCCCCTCTCAGTAATCAAACAATTGGTATTAAAGAGAGGTTCCTTCAGGAAACAGTTTAACCACTGGAAGGAGATCATGGATTATTCTGAGAATGGAGTACCAATGTTTAATGGTCAGAATGGTTTTAAGTATGAGATGTGGAGCAGGACGAAAGTATTTTTATAGGCATAGGGACATTATATTTGGCTATCAATTGTTATAGGATATGATAGTTCAAAAAGGGAAAAGACTGCAACCAAGAAGGAATTGAAGAAGAATAGAAAAATAGCAATGGATTTCGTCTCGGAAGGATTACCTAAACCGATAAGAGAAAAGGTTGGTAAATGTTCATCAGCCAAATAACTTTGGGATAATTTACATGGCATATATTCTTCATCCATTACAGATTCATAAAATGCCAAAGAATATGCATATACATAACAAGAAGAAAGATGCTCATCATGTCAAATAGATTTAGAAGAGGAAGAGTATGATGAAGCAGAAGTTGATTACAGAGAAAGATTGATTAGTGCCATTAAATATCTAAGGAAAGAAAGAGAAGAAAACAAGTCATCCAAGAAAGAATTGATGAGGCAAAAGCAAAGTGTTCAAGGTTCCGAAAATGATTAGCAGGTCATCAAGAATTTAAGAGCTCAACTAGAAGAGGCTAGAAGAATTGAAGAAATTCTAGAATATCAAAATAAATGTTTAGAAGCCAACATAGTAGCACAAAAGGAAGAAGCAAAAAAGAGAGAAAATATATTGATGGATCATCTCAAGGAAAGAACCAAATGACTTAAACTAAATCAAGGAAGAGTTTGGTCAAGAAGAGAGAAGACTGGAAGAATAAATAATTGCATTGAAAATCCAACTTGAAGAAGCAAAGAGAACAAAAGAGGTCATGAAGTCTCAGATAATGAAGAAAGAAGAAGAGGTTGAG
>SNQJ01S0074981.1:8617-45788 GCA_010110895.2 Picea sitchensis
GCCTCGATCTCCGCCAGGTGTCCCAACTAATGGGCGGTCCAGATCTTCCCGGGACTTCGGGGTTTCAAATGTCGAAAAAAATTTGACCACAAGACTACCGATCCTTTGAATCCCGATGATAAAAAAATTAACGTTTTTTTTTACATTGAGATTTTTATGCTCGTTTTTAACTTTTGACATATACTCTTGTAATAAATGACTCATACTAAAGTGAATGTCTTAAGTTTGTCTCAAATAAAGCCAAGGAATGGAACTATTTGAAAAGGTTGATTCTGTAGCTCATTATAATTATCAAGACTCTAATAGGGGCCCTTTAAATTTTGTAAAAATATAAGAGGATTTGTTGGGGCCCAACACATCATCATCATCATCTTTAGCAAGAAGCTGAAGTGGCATCATCATCATCATCTTTAGCAAGAAGCTGAAGTGGCATCATCATCATCATCTTCAGCAAGAAGTTGAAGTGTCATCATCATCATCTACATCAACATGGATTAGTATAACACTAATACATCATCATCATCAATAACAATACAGGGTCGATACAACATCAATAACAGTAGAATCACAACATGAAGGCTTGGGAAACATCAACATCAACACTAGGATGAGAGTCTTCATCACGAAGTTGGCTACACAATATCATCAGCACGAAGCTGGAATCATAGTACAAGACTGGAAACACAATATCATGAGCATGAATTTGGCATCACAGTACAATAATGGAAACACAATATCATCAGCATGAAGCTGGCATCACAGTAGAATACCAGAAACACAATATCATCAGCATGAAGCTGGCATCATAGAATGAGGATGGAAACAAATCAACACAGCATGAGGCTGGCACACATCATCATAGCATGAGGCTGGTACACATCATCACAGCGTGAAGTTGGTACATCATCATCAAAGCACGAGGATGGTACATCATCATCACAGCACAAGGTTGGCACATCATCATCATTGAATGAGGCTAGAACATCATTAGCACAAGGCTGGCATCACAACACTAGGCTATCACATCATCAACACGAGGTTGGAATCATAGCACTAGGCTGGCACATCATCAGCACAAGGCTAGAATCATAACACTAGGATGGCACATCATCAGCACGGGGTTCGCATCACAACACTACTCCCCCTTTCAAGTGGGGTCCTTTTAGACTCCACCAATCTTATCTCGAAAGTGCTCAAACTTTACACGAAATAGAGGCTTGGTCAACACATCAACAACCTGTTCATTCATTCTAACATACTAGATTTTTATGGCTTCTCTCTACAACATATCACTAATGAAGAGATATTGGATCTCTATTTTCTTCGACTCATCATGGAACGCATGGTTCTTCATAATATTTATACAACTTGGTTATCACATAGAATCACAGTGTCTTCCATCTCCAGATCAAATATATCTATCAACAACATCCAAAGCCATACGACTTCACAACTAGCGGAACATGCAACAATGTATGATTCTTCTGTCGGACTTGGAGAAATGTTGAATTGCTACCTACTCTACCAAAGGCATGGCTGACAACAAACTAAAAAAGCATCCTAAAGTGCTCTTTTTATCAGAAGCACTTCTAGCTCAATATGAATCGGTGTGACCACTCAATATGAAGTCATCATCTCTAGTATAATAGAGACCAAAATCCAATGTACCCTTAAGGTATCTCATTATATGTTTTGCAGCAACAATGTGAACACTTCTGGGCTCTACCAGAAACTGACTCAAGGTGTTCATAGAAAAACACATATCTCCCCTAGTGTTTGTCAGATACATCAATGATCCAATGATCTGTCTGTACAGTGTAGCATCAATCAATTCTGAAAAAGTGTCAACCAGGATCTTCAACTTTGTTTCCATGGGTGTATTCATGGACTTGCACTCTAACATGTCAAATCTCTTCAGGATTTCAACTGCATACTTCCCTTGGTTAAGGAATATCCTCTCTAGGCTCCGCCAAACCTCAAGACCTAAGAAATAGTGCATTAGGCCAAGGTCTTTCATCTCAAATTCTCCAGCGAGCTTCTTCTTACATTCAGTGATGATATTTTCTTCTCTAGTTAAGAATAAGTCATCCACATACAACAACAATATAACAGTCTCATCATTCATAGCCCTGAAGTAAAGGTTAGAATATGCTTTATTCTTGGTAAATCCCAAGCTCATCATGAAACTGTCAATTCTTTCATACCAAGCTCTAGGAGCTTGCTTCACCAAGTACAAAGTTCCCTTCAACTGGCAGACATAAGTCTTTCTATCTTCAATCTTCAAACCAAATTTTCACATTACATTGTACCAATCTGGTACACTTTCTCAGCTGCAACTCAATCATCACAAACATGTTCTAGCTCTATTTTCTCTCTGCAAAGCACTATCCCTCTCACTACATGAGAGTATGTCCTCTCCTCTTTTTGCAATTGTTTCTTCTAGAACTGGGACTCTGTACCTACACCTACTCTATAGCTGAGAATGGTTGTTCCATTCTCACTATGACTGTTGAAGTCTGGGAGTAACTCCTCTACTCCATCATGGAAACAACTTCATCCGAGAGTGGATCAATAACTGATACTAAAGGTAGCTCTTATTATTTCATGGAGGTAACTCTATCTTTCAGTGTAGTCATGTATCCATGACCCAACTAATGTAATGCAACAACTGCCACTCAATTTAAAATATGGGGATTTCTCCCCCTCCATCTCATACTATATATAAATCATGGTTGTTTTGGTTTTCTTCATAATTATTGGAACTATTTCTTCAATTACTAGAGTAAGTGTCTCGTCATAGTCTTCTCCCTCTTCCTGGGATAATCCTCTAGACACACATCTGGATTTTATACATCTGCAACATGATTGATTTGTATAGATCAATATTGAAAGTCAATAATAACTTCTCTTCTAGTCTCACAGAAGAATCCATATCCTAGTCTTTATGACTGGCTTCCTTCTTTGTTATTGAAACAAGGGAATCTTCCCAGGAGATTTCATATCTCCTAGAAGTTTTTGAAGCTATGATCTAGTCTTCTCACAACATCTATCTCCCAGTCTTGGAAGTTGTCTCTTCATTTGATCCTTTATAAGATCAAGATTACCCTCGATTTCTTCTGAGTCTATAAGGACTTCATCATCTCTTACAGGGTATACTTGGTGTTGAATGCCAAGTCTAAATATGAAAGAATGAGTTAAGATTCAAACGAGTTATGCTTCCGTCAAGGTGACTTTGTTAACCTTTGAACAATTTTGTTGTGATTTCTTGTTCTAATGTTCGGTCATCTTTGGATCCTTCTGCTCCTTTCAATCAATCTTCATATGAGATACTTTGAATCTCAAAAGATAGATTCTTCTTCATCTTCTTTGGTACATGAGTGTATATGGTCATGCACATAGTCTGCTTCATCTCTTATCTAATATGTTTCCCTCTGCAACCTTCACTATAGCTTCCTCAAGGTCATCACTTGTGACCTGAAACAAGGTCAACAAAACAACAAGCAAGAATAATACTATTTTGATACTAGTAGATAAAATAATAGCATGAATAATCATCATAGTATCTCCTCTAGAGATATCACTTGTGACCTGTCTGAAGCAAAGATCAAAAGTAAGAAATAAAATACGAAATGAGGTCAACACTTTTATAGTGTTGTGATCAAATATTTCTCCATGGAAACCTGGAACTAACACAAGAAGTTTCTCCTAGAGGGAATGTTAGTTGTATCTGGAAAATGATTAAATTAAGCATGTATCTTGATATGCTCACATGCTTCCAAGTATAATACTTTTCAAAGAATGCTACCTCAACTATAATGTTTACCTGTAAAGGGGTATTTATCAACTTGTCATGTGTAACTTTGAATCTTATCAACTTAATTAATCAAACCTAAAACCTGGTGTCTTGTCCTCAAGAATGAGTGTATTTTTTTTCTTCCAAGTCTCCTTCACTCAAGATGACAGGTTCTTTCTTCAACTTGTCTTTTGTACTAGGACAATATTCTATATTGACAGAAGGTTGGATTAGAGAATAAACTATATGATCTTAACATTAATCAATCTAATACTTTCACGTATATTTTTATCAAAGGTTAGTATGATGGTCATAGCTTCAACAAGCAACCTAGATCAAAATAATATCATAAAAAATAGATGCATATTTAGAATAATCAAACCTAGGTTGCATTATTCCTCTGAATGTGTTGGATCTTGAGATACTTCTAGATCTATGGCAAGAGATCCCTTCTCCTGCAAATACCCTTTAAAGCTTAACCATTTAAACATATGGGAGTACATACCTCTGATAGCATTTTCCAGTAGTGGCACCATCTGGTAGCAACGGTAATAATTACCAACTCTTAAGAACTTCAAGGGTAACTGCAACTGGTACTACATCTGATACTTCAACTGATACTGAAATTCCAACTACAACTACAACTTAGGGTTTTATGAGGAAACCCTAGTTTTTCAAACTTCAAATTTTGAAATTATGATCTAGGGGTTGGATGCACTGAGCTAAGGCGAGTATGTTGGTACAGTCAGATTTATGAAAATCCAAATTTTCCCTCCTCAAACTTGACCAGCGGATTTATGGACTGGTGCTTCTAGTTTTCTGGTACTTCTGGTTTTCTGGTACTTCTGGTACTTTTGGTACTTCTGGTTTTTTGGTACTTCTGGTATTGGTGAAAACTATGTTTTCACTTTATGGGAGATATAACCACTAAAAAGGTGCGTTGAAGGTGCGAAAGAGTTCCTTGAGGAAGGACGCACTTTTCTAGATGGATTTTGGGATGAAATTCCTCTTCAATAAAAAGCCCTAATTTTCATGTACGACAATAGTGACGTTTTTCTTCTTGTTGTGAAAGATGCTCTCTTCAACTTAGCTCTGATACCATGCTAGAGTTTAAGCTATTATTAGGTTTATTTTCGGTTCTCTAGATAACCATAGCATAGATAGGATCACTGAGAAATACACAATCACAAGAGACATATCATTTATCCTGGGAAACCCTCATGGGGGAGAAAACCTAGCAAACAAATCCTTAATATAGATAACCAATACTATGACAAGAGAATAAACCAAACAATACAGAAATTCCTCTCCCAAGTATGTGCATCTCTCTCTCTTCCTTCTTCTCCAACTGCAGCTCCAAACTTGCACTCTGATGAACAAGTGAGTGAGTGAACAAATAAGGTGCTAGCCTCCTTTATTTATACAATCTGGCAGGTGTTGAAAGGATGTGTCTTTTCACTGGCAGGGCCGACTTCTCCTTCTGGGTGGTTATAACCACTTTAATTAATTCTAGGGGGGCGACTTCTCATTATGAATATTACAATTAGGGTTTGACCAATCCGCAAAAGGGGATTTGGTCATTTACAATGCCCGACGTGATCAATCCAAAAAAGGGGATTGATTTAATGAATAATACATCAATAAAAAAATAGAATACTCTTTACAGTTACAATATTTCAACAGGATGGAGTCGTGTCAATAGATACACAATTGATTGTGTGGATCAAAAGATTACCTACACAAGGAGAAGATCCTTTTCCATTATTCACAAACAAGGCCAACGAGAAATCACTATTAGAGAGGATGAAGGAAAAGTATGAAACATATAATGTAGCATGTGGGCTCGATGTAGCGATCATCACTAATGATACAACAAGGTTTGCGACACAATTTTTTGCATGTAAGATACTAAGAAAATGTTACAAATATCAGGTACCAGGAAGATCCATAGTAGTAGTGGAGAAGTGTGTATCAGGATTAATGATGAACTGGTCGACCTTTCCGGTCAATCAACTATTTCTAGACTATAGGGAGGCACAGAAGAAAGGAACAAAATTCCACTATGCATGGCTATTAATATTTATAGCACTAACTTCTTGGAGGGATCCCAAAGAGACACAAATCTTGGAAGGAATCCATAATATATTTTCGGTAGCGATATATGTATTTATGGCATACTGTGCATAAGGATCGACATATGGATAATAATGTTACTTTTTATATTTACAAAGAGAATATTTGACAATGTATCAAGGACATGAAGTGAATTCCACTACATATTGTTGAAGTATATAAAGGTATTATGCGGTTAAAGGAAGGGATGCATCATATCTATATTCAGGTGAAGAAGGATCCATATTACTGATATTTTTTTATGCATTACTAAGCGACAGAGAAAGACATTAGCCAGATAGTAAATGTTTGTGATGAAGAGTGAAGAAACCGAGAGATATAACCAAAGAAACATCAATATGAATAGGAACAAGGAGAGCATTGAAATGGAAAAGAAGACATGTGTGAAGTCCCACCACCTGTTGGTGAGAAAAGGAAAGAACACCCCGAGCGTCTAGGAGTGTAGCATCAAAAGAAGCAAAAACTTGTAAAGAAAGTGGTCATTCAAGAATTAAAGGAGGATGAATTAGACAAGATCGCAGATCAAGTTAAGGAGGTTATTGATGAGGCTTTTGACTGAGTGGTGCAAAAGCAAGAATAAATATACTCGGACATGCAAGCATGGATTATCGCACTTCGAAATATTTTGGAGACAACTAGGATAAATTCATTTTAAATAGGAGAACAAGAGTATATGGAGAGTATGATAGAGGAAGATCCAACGAAATACCTCCCATCTACAACATCATGAGAGCATAGGGTGATGAAGATAGCAGCAGGATATTTATATTTCCCTACAGCAGAGTTGTACGAGAATGCAAACGCACTTAGTCATATCGACTTAGTGTTTTCTCAGTTCCCAATAGAAGTATTACATAGTTTGCATACGAGCATCATGGAAGAAATTCAATTGCATGCAGTGTCAACTTTGATACATTTGAATAAGGTAGTTTCAGAAAATGAGGTGCTACAAGAAGAACACGATGAACTTATGTTGGAGAGGGATGAGGCCACATAGAGGATAGAAATATTGAAACGAGTGATATAGGGGGTCTATAGTAATATTCCATATTTATCTATGGAGATAGATGCCCCTTTCGAAGAAAAAGTCACAAAGATCGGTGAATCCATTCAGGGCTTCCATGTGAAGATTACTGATTTGGAAGCATGTCGAACACTGAGTACACCACTGGAAGAAAGAGAGAAGACAGAGAAGACAGTTGTGACGATAGTAGAAAGAATAAATATCATGGATGAAGAATGTAAAAAGTTGTATGATAAAAGAACACAAGTATGTAATGTGCTACTGGATAAGGAAAAACTAAAAGCATTAGATCAAAAGCTACATAAAGTGCAAGAGAAGGCGTGGAATATTAAAGACACGATGAATACTCTACCAACAAAGAAAAATATGGTTTCCTTGGTGGAGAAAAAACAAATAAACCAGGAGATAAATCAGATCAGGGATGAGTAGCATACATCGGTGCAAAAGTTAGAGCCACTGGAAGAAGAGGTGAAGCAAGCAGTACAAGAGTGTGAAGAGAAGTTGGATACTCCTATCACCACACAAGCCGCAGAAGAGATATCAGTGCGGGAAGTAGAAGCAAGGGAAAATGTCACAATTGCAAGGGAGACATTTGAGAAACTCAGTGCGACACTAAAGGCAGCCCAAAACTATAACTGAGTGGCTCAGGACAAGCCACATGTGAGTGTTGGGGGCCTACTAGAGCAAGGAATTTTGGGACTAGTTTTGGGAATCATGCAAAAGAAAATTGTGTGACAAGTCGATTGAGGAGAAACGTGCGCGGAAGAAAGCAAATAACACATTTTTAGGGGTCAGCGTGTGTGGAAGGAATACATTATTTAAAAGTAGTTAGAATTTTTTTTCCATTTTGTAATGGGCTAATCCTTAATATCAATGTATAAATATGTATGGGTTTGGGGTAGAAAGGAAGGGTTTTTTGGAAAGTATGGAAAAGTAGGGATATGTTTGGAGAATCAAATCAAGTAATAGGTGTGAGTGAGTTTTGATCTTAGTGTGCACTGTATGTGTGAACTGTAAGGGCATGGTGGGTTATAACTAAGATATATTGTATGAGTGTAGTGCACACCTTTTGTAATAAATGATGTTGAATGATAATATAAAAATCCTATCTTTGTGGACATAGCCTAGTTTGGGGTGAACCATGTTAAATATTTGTACTATGATGTGTGTTGTGTTGTGATGTGTTTCTTTTTTGTTATGTTTATGGTGCACTTAGTGAATGAATGATTAATATGAATAATTTATGTGTTGGTTTTGTGCACTTGATGAATGGTTTAATGAAGGAATGTTAAGTATGATGAATATTATGAACGTTTCCCATTTCTCCATGATTGCAGAAAGCTTTTTCCTGCAATTCTCATAGGTACCTTGGGTGAGACTTCACCTTCTTCTGGGTGATGCCGAAAGGGTCAGTATATTTAGGGTTTTGTTGGTGATTTAATGTTGAACCTATGTTCTTCCCATTGTGCGCCAACACCTAGGAAGCAGGTTGAGATAGTCGGGTAGCATTGCGAAAGGCTCTGAGTATACCAGAAAATACTTGGGAAGTAGCAGGAAGATGTGGGAATCCTTGAGTAAGGGCCCAGGGAGCAGGAAACAAATTCGAGTAGTAGGATACAGGACTGGGTAACAGGCAACAAGATCGGGCAGCAAGTCTGAGAAACTAATTTTGAGTTTGTCAACAAGTTGTAGAGATGGTCGCTTCAGGATTTTATTTCTAGGAAAGGTTGGAAAGTGTGTTCAACTACAGTACTTGGAAGGAGATAATCATGTTGGTCTTGGTGGATAATGTGATATGGGAATTTTCTAATTCTCAAATAACTCCTCCAACAAATGTGGAAGAACAAGTCATCCATAAACAAAAGGATGTAAAAGTCAGGTGCATTATTCTATATGGAGTATGTTAGCACATAGGATGTGTAGCGGTCAAAATATTTTTATATTTGTAGGTATGAGTCATAGGGTATTTAAATTTTTAGGTTTTGAGCTATATCTCATGTCATAAATCATGTTTGATTCTTCATGAGCATAGTTTTAATTTTAGTCTTTGTAAGAACCTTGGTGTCATGATATTGTTAATCCTCATGAAATAAATAGGGTCAGCATGGGTCACACCCTTGATTTTAAAATCATCATCATTATATATATTGTCTCAAAGGTATGTATAAAGGGTTCCATTATATCATTCTCAACCATTTGAGGGTCAAGTCAAGTGTCCAATCTACTCGTTGCAAAATCACCTGAAAGTTTGCAACATATCAAGAAGTACCTTATGCACTTATTCATCATCATTTTACTTTGAAAACGTGTCAAGGGATATCTCATCATTTTCAACACATTCAATGCCTTATGTTCTTCAGGATTGTTTTGAGGAACAAGTCTAACAATTTGAATGAAGTGTGCTGCCATAGTTTGAAAATTGGCGCTATGAAATGGCTATAGTAGATGAAAAGGATTGGATGCATCCACCTAAGTTATGTTCAAGTTCATGAGACACCAGCCCAATTTCCAGACACACCAGGTGTTATTGGGTAAATCGATAGATGCGGACATGAACTAATCCCCATAGATCCACCTGGTTCTAGAAAAAAACGAGATGGAATAAGACACTTTCCCTAAGTTGTGATCATTGAGTTTACTACCAAAAGAGGAATAGATAACATACCTTATGAATCACTTCCTTATATATTTGTTGCCCCTGCTTCACTCTAGTGCTCTTGTGGAATCGAATATGCGACAACACAAACCAACCAACGTGAAAGTAGCAATAGTACAATTCAATGACAACCTAAACATGTGATCAAGGAGTCATGTAATAAAATACTAATCATTTTATGGGAAAGAGACATGCCACCGAATTATATTAATGAAAAGTAGAAGATACAACCGAATTTCCTTGATTTTGCAAGTTCCCTTTTAGTGGTCCTTCATTCCAACACACACATACACTTTCTCTGAAATTCGCATGAAGATAATCCACAAAATCTCGATGGGAAAATGGACGCCTCAAGAATCACTAGGAACATGATTCTTCACACAGTCTTCAGCCTATTCTTTCATCAATTATCTGCTTAATATTTCTTAAATTTTTCCATGAGAAGCCCATGATTATATAGGAGAAGGTGAAGTGGTTAAAGGGATGAGGATGATCCCACCAAATCAGAGAAACCAGTAGGATCGCAACCATACAGATGCCACCTCACATTCTAGAAGATTCCCCTTCTAGAAACTTCGTGAAATCTCTTTCCTCTTTTAGCTTTGGAATGTCGCCGCATCCTACCTATATAGAAGCCTGCGGAAATCCCACGGGCCAGCTACAAAGAATCCTACGAAAATCATAGATTTCCGCACTGTGTAATATATGCAGCTTGTGGACCCTTTCTAAAAAGAAGCCTTGTAGAGGAGGAAAGAAGTTTCTTTTCTCAGGAAAAAATTCATGTTGGGAGCCTGAACACATGTTTGTGAAATCATCACTAGGGTGACCAAAATAATGTATAACAGAATGCCTCCCAAAGTATGAGGCTGGAACTCATGATAGCTAAAATACTTTGTAAAAATGCGTTTGTGTGTCAGGAACGAGGAGCACACCAATTGGGGACCTGCAAACAATCAAGCATCCACACAATATTATACCATGTCTGAAATAGGAATTCCCATGTTCAGACTATAAATGATTGGAATCATAAATATAAGTCATGGCCACCAATTATACACTGTGGGTCCATGTCATCAAGATTCTACATAGCCACTAGGAATACACTGTGGATCTATGTATTGGAAAACTCAGACAAAGACATAGCCACGAGACATACAAAGTGGATCTATGTGTCAATTCAAATCACAAATACTCCATCGCAACTTGGATAAAAAATGATGAGGTCCAGGGTCTTCAATCCTGTCGTTTGTTAGTACGAATCTAGCCATGTGATTACAGGTGCTGAAGTTGAACATGTTTAGAAACCACTTGATTACCGATCATTAATGAAAATCGTTAACAAGTGCGAGAGAAATCACCATTGATGTCAATGACTCCCAAGGTACAATAGTACAATCCAACAAGTGCGAATAGATGAGTTGAATTCGAACACTCAATGGAATCTCTCGATCAGGGATCAATGATGTAAATCCACTGTCAAAAGTGAAGAAACCTGCCATTAAGCCATGCAGGATCTAAGGCACTAAATAATTTATAAGTCTTGTTCCTGGATAATGAGCTAAATTCGACAGGAAAAGACTCGTCATAGGAGGTCCTTGATGTATCCCCCATCAAATGACACGAAATAAGTAACAGATTTAGGGTAGAGAAAAGTATGAACATGATTTAAAACTAGCACAAGGAAGGCCGACATGGTAGGAATTGACAATAGTAGATGGTCAACTCAATAGAGGGCTTGGTTGAACTTCTCTTGAACATATGAATGGAACGACACTGGCCTTGACAACATTGACTCAAAGATGACCCAAGATATGAACTTGCAGAAATTCAGACGAGAGACAAATGGATTTCCCAAAATGGATTCAAATGATGAAGGGGGTGCCATGTTCAAGAGCGACGCTTATTGCCACTAACAAAAATACAGAGACACACCTCTTTCCCAAATTTTCGCCCACCATTTCTGGCGAGTACCTTTTTAATTTTTACACAAGCTTGAGGAGGATAACATATGCTTGTTGATGTAAGATCGTCCTTCAGACGAGTCCCTTTGAGTATTTTTAATGAACCTTAAGAAGGAGTGGTTCGGTCCCATATGGGTCTTTCGATGTTTGTTTAACGAGTCCAAAGATAGAAAACTCAAAGGTTTTTCATGTTTATAGATTCTAGAAAAACACTTAAAAGAGAAGTCTCTCAGTTCCTTTTTCATAAAATAGTTCGAAAGGACCGAAAAAGTAATAAACTATCGCCCATCAAACGTTTTATTCAAGTAATTTTATGAGAGTGAAAAGCACAAGGTCGCTTGACAATCTTTTCTCTTTTAAGGAGTGTGAAAAGAGATTAAAGGTTACTCCGTAAGTTTCATTATTTTTGTGTTACCATGATGAGTACGAAAAGATGACAAAAGTATACTCGGTTACATTCTCATTGATTTTCGAGCATGAGAACGAACAAAGACTAAGCTCGAGTTTTTTTTCTGAAAAACACTAAAAAGTAAGCGTACATGCGATGAAAAAGAAAAACAAATTTCCAAAACCGTCCATACTTCATTGTTCAGAACCCTAGTCTGCCCATCTACGAGAAACAAAACACTCACAAGACCATTAGGCTGGTAGGTTTTTGAGAAAATATATTTAAATGACATAAATATTTTTATAACAAGTAAAAAATGAGATAAATAGAGGTAAGGACTCATTTTTACTATTTCATTTGTATTTGGTCAAAAACTTGTCTAAGAGCCCTTTTTTCACCTCATATTTCGTCGGTCGATTGCGGGGAGCACAGGCGATCATTTGGTGAATGGTTTGCGTGAAAACGTTGAGTACCTCGTCTTCTTCCTTTTCAATGTTTTAAAATTCATTTCAATTTGTTAAAAGATGATTTTTTGGGTGAATTTTTAGGCCATAGGCGTGTGCTGGGGCCACCGCAGGTGCCCCATATTGGGGCCTGCAGAAAACCCAAAAATAAAATGATGTGTTGGACCAAAATGAATTCCAAAAAATGATAACTAAAGGTGCTAACTTCTTTCTTTCATCTCCATGCAGGTATTTTGATTTCAAATATGTTGGAGTGGAGAGAAAGACAATGTGAATACGTTGATGAAATGGCTTTAAATGATCTGGCCACCATAAATCCCCTACGACAGTGTGGTTTGTTAAAGTTCTTCAAGATCTAGGGCATGAGAGCCCAACTGAGAATTTTGGAATATTTGGTTCAAATGTGGGACATGGACCAACAAGTATTTCATGTGGGTGATCATGTTCTTTCCTTGGACATTGAAGATATTTACTTCTTGACAGGGCTATCCCGTCGTGGGGCATTGTTGCCACAAGGGCAGACCCAGGGTTCAATGCTACAATAACGCACCAAAAAAACCCTAACTACTAGCCCTTTCGGCAACACCTGTGAAGAAGATGAAGTCTCACACGAGGTAGAGGAAGGGGTGGTTGTAGGACTCAAGTGTCTGCAACCTAATATGGGACAGAGATCTGTGATTGTATTTCTTAGCAAGCACTTAGCATAGATCATTCATCAATATTCCACTTAGATCTACTTCTTCGCTATAATAGAGAATCATAGTATTCACTTAGGTCTAGATTATTTTAGCACTTAGAAACAACAAGACGGATCAGATCTGGTAGAACAAGCGCTTAGCACATTCATGCCCATCATATTTGGCATTCATATACATCTCTAGCACTAAGCATAAGCAAGTCTATCTAATCACATCTAAGCACTTAGCAATACAAACATCTAAGAAGAAACACAAATCACAACACACAGTATTTGCGTGGTTCACCCCCACCCTGGGGCTACATCCACCAACTCTTCTTCTTTAATATATTTAGTCAATCAGGTTATAGCACAGAGCTATCAAAATCCTACTCTGCATAGGACAGGAAATCTGTGCGCACCTCACCAGATCCTCCTTCCTTGAGTAGATCTAGCACAGAGCCTCCTTACAATATGTGCACTCAACACCTACAATACTTTCACTCAGCTCTGCAAGTCAATCACATAGATAAATTCTAGCACTAAGCCCTTGGATAATTTTCTCCTCTACTTACATCGCCCAGATATCTATTTATACATTACAAAAGTGGTCCTAGGTGTGGGTAAACCCACAGGACAACATCCCTTTCCCATTACATTGTCCCAAAACCCAAAAAGGACCCAAAAAGTGGATCGAGATCCCATGATCTCTGCTTCACTTGGCGCTCTATCTTCGACAGGCTGTCAAAGTCCCAAAAATAGTCAAATATGAGCAAGTATTCCTCAAAACTTCGTCAAGGGCCAATAGGCCCCCAACACTCACCTGTGACTCATCCCGAGTCACTCAGTTCTGACCAATTCTGCCTCGAACAATTCGAGCTTGGCTCGAGCCACTTTGACCTGCTGCATTGTTTCTGCCTCTTGCTGGGTGAACTCCTGGATGAGTGCATCATTTACTAGTTCGTCAGGGCGCTTCTCTACTAAGATGATGACCTGTTCTAGCTCTGTTCCTTGGGTCTCAATCTCCGAAAATAACATGTATGCCTTATCCTGCATGGGTTGGATTCATTGAGTGACCTCCATTACTTTACTTTGAAGCGTGTGAATATGTTGTTGGGCGGTGAATTGCATGTGAGACTGCTTCATTCTCTCTACAGGTGATAGGGCCTTCAACTGCACCTATAGCTTTTCTACTTCATGATTTGCCTCCTGGAAATGCGACTCCAATTTATGCAATTCTAGATTCTCAGTTAAGCTTTCATATAACTGTGCACTTCTTCTACTTAACTGTTTGCATTCCTTAGTGAGCACTTTAATCCCTTCTATTGTTCTCCAGGTAGTCATTTCTCACTGGTCATGCACTTCTTGTGAGGTTTGTGGTATGGTCTGAAGTTCTAATTCCATGACTCTTTGTTGAAGTTGTTGAATAACTTCGGCAAGCTTCATCACTTGGCGTTCTATGGGTTCTTTTTCCTTCTTCTCTAAGTCGGTCACAGAGTGGAATTCTCTGTTGACTGCTTCTTCAATCCCTATCTACTTTGTGAGCAATTTCTCTTTCTCTTTTTGGATCTTCACCCTATCTTCTTCAAATTTTTCTTGGATAGCATCCTTCTTTTGTTGCGCAGCTCAGCGTTGCTCGATGAATTCCTCATGTGCTTGCTTTAAGTCTTGGGTGGCCTGCATTATTTCTTCCTGTGCTTTCCAAAGGCGTACTTCAACTATGTCATCAATCTTATGGAGTTGAAATGGTTCATCTTCTGCTTCTTTTGTTCCTTTCGGTAGGGGTGCAATTGAGACTGTGCAGCTAGACTGGAGGGCTTGTTGTACTCCTTGAAGCGTGATCTCGATTATGTTGTAAATTGTCTCTTTCTTAGATTCCTAATTTTTTGTTATCTCTTCTATGGCTTCATTCATAGTTGTGATGAGGAAATTGAAGTCATCTGGAGTGAGAGTGGTCTGCAGCTTAGTTACGGGTGCTTTTGATTTCTTTCGAGAGGAAGGTTATGGAGGTGAACCCTTCCTCTTCTTTAGGATTTCTTCTTCGTCTTCTGACCTCTGTTTGAATTCTTCTAAGTCTTAGCCATTACCTCCTTGCTCTGGTGTAATGGATGAAGTTCTTACAGATCTGTTGTCTACATCCTAGATTTCCTCATCCTTATTTGTCTTTTTAGTTTTCTTTGTCTTCCTTGTCCCAGGTGTATCCTACGCAGCTTTTGGGCTGTCGATGTCGGACATTTCTACGGTGTCTTCTGAAATAAGGAGGTTCGTTGACCATTCCCTGGTGATCTCCTCCAGGTCATCTTTTGTCATCTTATAATAAGACTAAATTTTTTCCTTGTGCTCATCATCGCGTGTTGTAATCTATATGAAATGGTGGTCTGTGCTGAACTTTATCAGAGGTTGAAACCTATGTAAAGTATTTCGGGTCATGAGAGGCTTGGATTTGATGGCTAGCTTCAACTGGGTGTAGAAGGTATGGAAGACGGCATTAGATTTCCACTGCTTGTTTTTATCATTCGAGTACCATAGTGTACTGAAATTCACGGCCAGTGGTTCAAAGGGGTCAATGTTCGGGAAGGTTTCACCTTCCGGTAGCTCCCATGCAATGAAATCTATAAGTATCAAGAGCCATCTAAAATGGAATTCATGCCCCTGATCTTGGGTTTCTCTGTAGTCAATCTCTAGTTGATTCACCAGGTACTTCACCCAGTTCATCTGTAGTCCCTCTGTGCACTTCCCTGCGAGGTATACTACAAAGTCGGATACTTGCGTGGGTCGATTCTTGCATACCAACTTCCCTGCAATCAGTTGACATGAGAGGTGCACTGCGCCACATTCAATAGAAGCTACCTTGTAGCCTCGCACTCCTTTCTCAACATCACCATAGGCTTCTTTGATCTTCTGTGCAAGAGCATGATCCGCGGTCTTTCCAGGATAGTAATCATGGGGATCAGGGCCCTGCATGCTAAGTCTGGTGATCCGATTGATCAGTGCTAGATCAACTAGTATTCGATGGTTTAACCATAGGTATCCTCTATGGTATCTCTCCAACAACAAATTCACACAAGCATTCACCTTCTGGTGTCTGCCGAAGTGCGGTATCTTCATAACGTTCAGCAGGGTGGACTATGCAAGTTTCATAGTGCACTGCTGAGGGATGATCTTCAAGTTCTTGCCCTTCACCTTCATCAGATATTTATAAGGGGCGAGCATGCCATAAGCCTTCCAGTCACCCAGGTTGTAGTCACTGAATTTCATGGCCACTATCTTGTCCTAGTCTATGCGGACTGTGTGTACTCCTTTCGGTAGGTACACAGTGATGAGAGTCTACTCAAATTCCCTAGGCACACTGTCTCTATTGATTTCACTGCTCATAGGTGGTATGTAAGTAGGTAGGATGGATGGAACCAACTTTGCGTTGTCCATATCGTCTTTATGTTTGGTTCTTATTTCTGCGTCAGCTCGGGATGTTCCATCTTGAGCAGTCGACAGGGAGGCTTGCACTCCTCTCGTCGATGATGCCTGTAAACCTGTAGACAGTCCTCTCTCTGACATGACTCTTTCAATTTTGAGGTTAGCAAGTACCTCTCTTACAGATTCTTTAGATGCGCTAAATTCTTCGGACATATATGCTCGGGATCGATATCTCAGGTTCTCAAAGTAAGGTAGGTACTGTAAAGAGTAAGAGTAGAGTAATCACTGGTCACAATTCATGTAGTCTGCGGGCTCAAATTCTCAATCAGAAAAAGTGTCTTCCGTGCATGGTGCGATGGAATAAGTAAGAAATTCTGTAACGAATCGTTTGTAATGGATATGGGGCTTCATTAACTCTTTTTCTTCCCGTTATGGCGCAGTCTAACGGTCTGGTGATGAGCCATCAATGATTTTTGATCCATTAAGAGTGGCAATCGAGCAGATATATCAGCTTCTAAAGGCTATATTTCTTTGCCATGGCGAAGTGCCCTATGTCGTTGTTATGATATCCCAGTGAAGCTCCAATTCTACAATTTTTCCTTCTACGAGGCTCCCTCTGGAATCTTTTGTAGTCTTTTGATCTGGGCTTTCTTATTACTTAGATTTCTAGCCTTCTTCCTGGTGACGTCGTCTCAGTGATCCTTTTTCCATTCTGATTCTTATACTCATCAGATATAGTCACTTCGCGCTGTCAATATTCTTTCTTTGGTTTCAAGGGTAATACGTCTTCAACGTCTGGAACATGTATCTTAGTCCCTTGTGGTTCTTCTAGTATTCTTGCAACTTTGACATCCTAGTTCCTGGTGTCAAATAGCTCTAATTTGTTGTCTTGTTCCTTCATCAAGTAAGTGATCTTTCCAGTCATGAAATCCATTAGGTATCACTTCTTCTTTTCTAGGGTTTCCTTTTCTTCAGATCTGGTCTTTCTCAATCCAGGTCTTGCCTAACAAAGCCAAAAATGGGGCGTTATTCTCAATAAACTTGATAAATTAAAATTCTTCCTCTACCGAAGTTCCATTGATGCTCAGAGATATCTGGGTAATACTTCCACATAGGGTTACCAATTTTCCTTTAAACAAACTTATTCCTCCCAATGAACGATTCATAGCAAGCTTTCCTAGGGTTTCCCAAGTTATTTATGTCATAATATTCACTTATGTTTCCTCATCCAAAACACAGTCTATGTTGAATTCTCATATTCTTACCTTGATTTGCTCTTTGTTTTTGAATATTTCTGATAAACTGACATCTTTATGCCCATTCAGAGTTTCTTTCATCTATATTAATATTTTTTTCTGATTCTTTCTGGGGTTCTGCTATTTTTGGATCTTCCTTAGGGTTTTCTTCATGCAGATTCATTCTTTCAAGGTTAGCAATCATTCGAGGGCAATCCAATACTCCATGGTCCAAAGATTTGCAACAGAGACAACTAGGTTTTCCACCAAGGCATTCCTTAGCTCGGTCGTCGGCAACTATAACATAGGGTTAATACTCTCTTATTTGTAAATGATCCCCATCCTTTTCTGTACTACGCACCAGGATCATGGTAGCTAGCCTGCAAAAAATTCTTTCTAGGATCCTGCATCAATTTGTTAGTCCAAACATTCTTTCTATGCATAGGTATAACATATCTATCACTGTACTTATCATATCTATTCATATCAATATTTCTTTCATCTATTAATGCCCTAGTTTTCAAGCTAGGACAGAATCTATCAAACATACCTAGATTCATGCTTTAGTAACAAATATTTTTCACTTATATTACTTCTACAAAGAACAAATCTTTCATATCTAGAAACTTTTAACCATTCTTACATTCATTAGAACATTGAACTTATAGATCTTACCTCTTTTCTTCAAAGACTTCCACTTTTACCTTTCTTAGAGCACAAAGTGTTCAGATCTCACTTATTTTTATTCAGATCTGTCCTTCCTTCTTTAGCACAGAGATTTTCAGATCAAGTGGATTACTGTGCACTAGGGTACAGGTCCTCACACAAAGCTTTTACAGTTTCAGGAAAAATCTTTTCACAAAGATTCCTTTTCCTTAGTTCCTAGCAATCACAGTTTCAAGTCCCAACAACAGAACCATTTGTTGGCACATGGGAAGACCCAGGGTTGAACGCTACAACAACGCACCAACAAAAACCTAACTACCGACCCTTTCGGAAACACCTACAAAGCAGATGAAGTCTCACTCGAGGTAGAGGAAGGGGTGGTTGTAGGACTCAAGTGTCTGTAACCTAAGATGGGACACAGATCTGTGATCATATCACTTAGCAAGAACTTAGCATAGATCCTTCATCAATATTCCACTTAGATCTACTTCGCCGCTATAACAGAGCATCACAGTATTCACTTAGCTCTAGATTATTTTATCACTTAGCAACAACAAGACAGATAAGATATGGTAGACCAAGTGCTTAGCACATTCATACACATCGGATTTGGCACTCATATAAATCTCTAGCACTAAGCATAAGCAAGTCTATCTAATCACATCTAATCACTTAGCAATATAAACATCTAAGAAGAAACACAAAGCACAACACACAATATTTACGTGGTTCACCCCCACCCTAGGGATATGTCTATCAACTCTTCTTATTTATTATCTTTAGTCAATCAGGTTACAACACAGAGCTATCAAAATCCTACTCTGCATAGGACAAGAGATTTGTGCGCACCTCGCCAAATCCTCCTTCCTTGAGTAGATCTAGCACAGAGCCTCCTTACAATCTGTGCACGCAGCACTTAAAATACTCGGAATCATCTCTACAAGTCAATCACATAGATCAATTCTAGCACTAAGCCCTTGGCTAATCTTCTCCTCTACTTACATCACCTAGATATCTATTTATACATTACAAAAGTGGGCCTAAGCATGGGTAAACCCATGGGTCGACATCCCTTTCCCATTACATTGTCCCAAAACCCAAAAAGGACCCAAAAAGTGGGTCGAGATACCGTAATATCTACTTTTCTTGGCGCTTCATCTTCGACAGGCTATCAAAGTCCCAAAAACGGTCAAATATGACCAAGTATTCCTCAAAACTTGTTCAAGGGCCAATAGGCGCAAGTAACCTTAACAAGAGGTTGAGGTGGTGGTTTGTCGATGAGTGAATACATCAGATGGTATTGTGAACCCTAGGCCGAGCGGCGCAAGGGTAAAGTGGCTATCAGACGAGCTCATGATCTGACTCTCAGAACCATAGTTTTCACTATTGCATGGATGGTAGGGAGTTCTTCTTTGCACATGTCTCTGCAGAGCCACTTTCAATATGTCATTGAATGCACTGAACCTCATGTATTCAACTGGTGTGATGGTCTTCTCAGTAGTATTAAGAGACGGTTGACCAAGAGTAAGAATGGGGAACTAAAGCAATTTTGGTACAGATCCATTTTGTTATATTTATTCCTATAAAGAGTCCCTCACCTACGCCTATAGGAGGAGTGGAATATACCAATGCCACAAGATCCATGGATGAAACGCTGGTGTGATCTCATGTCCCAACATGTAGTGGGGCCCATTATTAAATATAATGATACATTTTTTTATTTGTTGGAGCCCCAGATCTTGATGATCGATGACTATGCGTATGTCGAGCTGAATATTCAGAATGACCCTGACTTGGTGCTACCAGAGGATTCTTAGTGGGGGGACCTAGGTAAGAAAAACATTTTTATTTTATGGTGTTTTTGTAAATTTTTTCAAAATATTAAACACACTTTTTTCTTTTTATGTTTTCAATCCAAAGATTAATCAAAATATTTTGACCATGCAGATGTAGGGCCATTTCGACCCCCAGGTACATCCCCTATACAGAGACGAGGGGAAGCAACGGTAGTAGAAGGATGGGATGCAGAAGATTATGAAGCAATTAAGAAGAATCTGGAGGGGTTGACTGCAGGCATCCTAGATATGTCGATCGGCGAGGTCCCGAGGCATTTCCAGCGCCATACCGTAGGCATGGCTGGTCCACTGAGATGATTTCTCCATAGGGTAGCATGAGAAGTAGTGTGTTACCGTGAGCAGCATCCATGATGCCATTTTGTAGAAGCTATGAGCTTCATATTTTGATATTTTGGTCTTAAGACGAAAAACAATCTTTTTGTAAAAAACTTTTATCGTTATATATATATACACACACACACACACACACACACACACACACATGAGGCTTCTACCGGCTTATTTTTCTTTGTATAATACATGTGATGTGTGATTGGATTTATAAATGTCTCAGATGTATGTCTAACACATAATTATCTAATGCATCAGTTAATGTATTTAGACATCTAGGAATGTGTTGATACTCAATATAATCAAAATAACGTTCCAAGAGGCGAATTCGTAAATATACTCATAACAAAGTAGGGCTTCGGATAGCATAGACATTACCTAACTGTAGCACTACAAAATGTGAATCAGGTCGTATAACCAGGAGATGAATCTGAAGTGAGATAGCATCGGTCAACAATTCGATGACTGTGCTATACTCTGCTATATTATTGGTTGCACGACCAAGGCCAACACCATGTAAACTGATAAGTTCATTCGTGGATGCATATATTTCTCATATAGTAGAAGCTAGCTTCTGAGTACTATGACTAGAGAAATAGGTGAAGCCAAAGTGGGGTAATGAAGACTCTGACATCTGGAAACCAAGCACAATGCAAGGTAAGCGATCGAGGGTAGAAACCAAATAACGAAAAAAATGCAAAAGTAGCACACAACAGTATGATACAGTAAAATACAAACACTCATGCAAATATAGTCTAAGAATAGTACTTCTTCAAGTAAATCCCATTTCTAGGTTCACTTAAAGGAATGCCATCATAATCTACTGACTCCTAGGCTCCCTTCTCCAACACTCGTTTGATGATATAAGGGCCTCGCCACATAGCCTCGAATTTTTCGGCTCCTAGCAAATCATGATCTTGTTCATAGAGGAGAACTAGAACACCCTCAGAGAAAACGCATGGCTTGACATGATTTTCATATGTGCCTTTGACGTGTTTCTTCTGGCTTTCAATAACTAGGGTGGCATCACGAAGGGCTTCGTCCAATTGCATAAGATACAACAAACGTTCTTCATCAGCAGAGGTGTTTGGGAGAAGTTCAACGGCTAGTTTTAACGATGTAATATCACATTCAATCGATAGGACAAATTCTATACCATACACTAATTGGATGGGTGTAAACCCCATGGAAGACTTCACATATGTCCGATAGGCCTATAATGCTGAAAACAACATCATGTGCCAACTTTTTTTGTGAATTCCTATAATCCATCGAAGCATAGTGACAAGAACCTTGTTGATGAATTCAACTTGGCCATTGGCCTCTGGATAGTAGGGGGTTGAGTTTTCATATCGAAGACCCAAATTTTTTGTAATCTCAGACATCATGAAGTTTTGAAAGTGGCTACCGTGATCAGTGACGATAGGCTGTGGGATTCCAAATCGTGTGATGATGTGATTGAATATGAATAGGGCTGCAGTTTTTCCCATATTGTCGAATGTAGGCATCGCCTCGGCCCATTTCATGAAATAATCCATGGCTACGATAATGTATGCATGCCCCCCGGACGAGTGAGGGTTACAGGTCATGAAATTGATACCCCATTTAGCGAAAGGTCCAACGGAAACTACATGGTGTAAGAGAGCGGGATGAGATCTTATCTTATGATTGTATGTTTGGCAAGCATGGCATTTCTGGATGGCAATTATACAATATTTAAATAAAGAAGGCCAGAAGTACCCTGCTTGAAATATATTTTGGGCAGTGGCATACCCAGACATTTGACCGCCACATGCTCCAGGGTTGTAGTCATTCAAATCTTTCTCGGCCTCATCAAATGCGAGACAACGTTGAAATATAGATTCAACACCACGATGATAAAGAGTGTCATCGAGAATGATGTATTGATGGGCTTGATAGTGGATGTGACGATGGTAAGTACTAGAGAGGTTTGGCCAGAAAGTTTGAGTCTGGATATAAATGATAATATCTCCATACCAAGCATCATCAGAACTGATCAAAAAAAGGGATTCGTCTGGTAGGAAATGCTCTGTCACATTTTCTGTCTCAGCGGAGGGAAGGTCACATATCAATTCAGAAAAGACTAGGGAATTCTTAGACTTAGCACGTTCGAATTCCAAGTCAAACTCCTGGAGAATCACTATCCAGTTGGATTATTTTCCCCCTAGAAATTGACGTGTAAGAATATGTTGCATAGGGTTGAAATCAGAAATTACAGTGGTCTTGCGTAGTAGAATATAGTGATGGAAACGTTGGACAACTTGAACAGCTGCCAAGGCCAGTTTTTGAACATGCAAGTACTTGTCTTGAGTAATCATGAGACTCTAACTCAAATACTAAATGACATGTTTTCCATGTAAATCATCTTCTTGGACCAGAACCATGGCAATGGTAGAGTCCAAAGCAGCGAGATAAAGGAAATAATATCGACTATAATAGGGTGGGAAAAGGAGTGGGGTACAGGTTAAAATTAGTTTCAAAGCGTCGAAGGCTTTGTTGGCAGTGGTGTCCCATACAAAATTAGAGTCCTTATTTAGTAGTCGAGTAAATATGAGTGTTAACTGAACATAGTTTGGGATAAAACAACATAGAAAGTTTTCCTTCCCTTGCAAACTTTGTAGTTGGCAAAGTGAGGAAGGAGGAGAGAGATTGAGGATCGCCTCAACCTTCAAGGGATCTACCCTGATCCTCTGACATGACACAATAAATACCAGGAGTCGGTAGGACTCCACACAAAAGAGACATTTATGTGGGTTTAAGCGTATACTATAGAACCGACAATGAAGGAAAATGGCTCGGAGGTGGGTCGGATGATCACTACGATGCATGGAATGCGTTTGTAGGTCATCTAAATAGGGTTGTACAATATTCTTAATATCATGGAAAGCGTAAGACATAGCACATTGAAACGTTGCATCGACGTTTTTCAAACCGAAGGGTAGTTTCTGGTATGCAAAGGTGCCCCAAGGAAAAATGAAAGCAGTTTTGTGTTGATCCGCAGGTAAGATATTGATTTGATTATATCCAGAGAAATTGTCCATCAAAGAGAATATTTCACTTCCAGTGAAATCATCGACGATTTGGTCAACAAAAGGGGTAGGAAAGTTGTCCTTAGGAAAATCTTTGTTGATATCCCTATAATCAACATAGACAAGAATCGTACCTTGTTTCTTGTTAATCGGAACTAGATTGAATACCCAATTAGACAAAGCCACGGGATAAATAAATCCATCTTTAAGAATTTTTTCGACTTCAAGCTTGATAGTAGTTGCTTTACGGAGGTGGACTAGGTGAAGCCTCTGCCTGATGGGTTTAGCATCCAAGTAGGTCCTAATTTTGTGTATAACAATATCAGGGTCAATACCTGGCATCTCTTTGTAGCTCCACGTGAAGATGTCACGAAGTTCTTGAAAAAGTGACTTATATGTAACAACCTCATTGGTCAAACATGAAGCTTCGATGTGGACATTTTCAACAATTCCAGGTTTAATAGATATGTTGAGGGGGATGGTGGGTGAAATGTTACTTAAATTCCCTTCATATAACACATTGTGTGTGGATTCATGAACTGGAGAAATAATGACAACAATCAACGGAGTCAAGATCCGTTGGTAACTTTCGATGGTGTGTTGTTCGAGAAAGAGAATGGAACGATGATGCCCATCATCCCAAGTGGTATCTTCCATCGACATAACCGACATAATCATCTCATCCGTGGGAAAAACAATGTGGAACAGATTAGGAGACGAATCACTGAGAGAGGGAGTAGAAGGTTCATTCGATTGAATGGCTTGGTAGGTGGATTCAACCAGACTTAAAGGCATCTAGTCACCGTAGTGAAGATAATCCCTGGGTTCGGGTACTATCCATGGGTCAGAAAACACAGGATTTTCACGGAAAGAGATGGAAATCATATTAATCGAGGAAACCAAAGGAGGCAGAACATCAGGTGGTGGGATCGGGAATGCACCCATCATAGTTTAATCTTTTAGTAGACCCACACTGACATTCTCCTAACCAAGGGGTTTCTTTGCAATGAAAGGTACGTTGTAGGTACGCGTATCAGAGTTAAAGAAGGTCAGTTAGTCTACTGTAACTACTTTTCCTTGATGTGGAAAATGTACAATATGGAAAAGAGTAGACATGACTTCATGCATGGAATCAATCCAGCTACGGCCAAGTAAAAGATTGTAATCGAGAGGGGTGTCAAAGACCTCAACTTCAACATTGACCATTTTTCCTTATAACATAATAGGCAATGAAGGGAGTACACCGTAGGGTTTAAATCTAGAGCCATTAAAGGATTTGAGTGTGTTGTGTGATTCAATTATGGAAGGACAGCCAATGGATTTCCAGCAGGCAATAGACATGACACACGTTGAGGCACCCTCGTCAATAATTTTTCTACAAATGTTCTTGTCGGCGAGAACAACTTGTATTTGAAATGCAAGTTGAGGGGGTAACCTTGGAATGTGATCTTCCAAGTCAAAGATTATTAAATTCGTATCCGTAGGGTTGATTCCACTAATAGATTTCAACAATGCCTTCCATTGTGTAGGACAACTCTGAATGACTTTGAGGGCTGACATCGCAGACAATGCTTGCGCCGGATCCTCTATAATATTGTAGTTATGGGCAGTACATGCATGAGGATTGAAAGAATACTTTTGAACCATGCCCTTGGAAGGAGGGCGAAGGATTGTATCGGAGTTAGGTCATTCGATATGAAGAGGATCATTGGAAGGTGGAGTTGAGCGAGATTGTTGAACCAACGAAGGTGGTATATCATCAACTTTCGCCTTGGAGGACGAGTAATCTTTGGCATGAGTGGTAAGTGTGATATCATTCTTCTTTGAATCACTGTTACACATAAGTACATAGTAGGTAGTGGAGGAAGAAGGTTGATCATGGATGACCAATTGAGCCTGTTGTTGAGAAGGAAAAGGCTGAGACAAGACAGCAGGTGTAGGCGGTTTTGGGGTCCCTTGAAGGAATTTTGTGACCTCGGCACATCTTAGACAGTCCTTCATGTAGTGATCATCACCACATATAAGGAAAGGATAGTGAGGTTTGTGTTTCTTCTTATCATAAATAGGTTGTGAATTGGTCTTGTCGGATAGTGGGTTGTTATTTTTATCCTCCTTATTCCTACCCTTCCCTTTTTTACATTTATTCTTACTAGTAGGAGTCGATTGAACAATGTTCACATCTAAAGTTTTACTGATGGGAGGAGTGGGCGTCGAAGCAGTTTGAACATTAGAATCATGGGATTTGGGATTGGTGTGAGAGGCTTGCATAGATCGAGGTTGAGCATGGAAAGTACCTATCACACCATCAATAGCATGAGAAGCTATTGGGGTTTTTGAGGTGGTCCTGGTAGAAGGACGAGGTGCATCAGAGAGCATATCATAAAGAGTACATGTTTGTGAATAAACAAGATCGAGGTATTGGGCACGATTGATCGCTTGTTCTTATGTAACAACTCCACCCATGGAAATGCCTTAAGAAATGTCATTCATGAAGGATTTTGTGAACCATTCTACCAATAACTTATCGATAAGATCGAGTTTGATTAAACGTTGTCTTTGTATCCACTCATGAATGTGATCAGAGATATGAGTGGATTTATTTTTCTTGAAAGAACTCAAGATCTTAGTTCCCATTTCATTACGGATTGACAACTGGTAGTGAGTGAGGAAATCCATAGCTAGGGTATTAAAGTCGGTGAAGAATAATCGTGGTAGTTCTATATACCACTTTGCGGCTGAACCCATGAGAGTTCGTTGAAAAAGACGTAACCGAATGGAGTCTTCCATCAAAGAGTTGGATGAACAGCAAAGGTGGAAATTCATTACATGATTGTTCGGATCCTCTCCTGGTTTACAATAGAACTTAGGAATGTCTGATGGTAATTTGGCTGGTATGACGGGCCAATGAGGAGAGTGATGGACAAGTCGGGTAGATGCAAAGTGGCTAAGAAGGGTAATTGTCTATTCATGTGAGGGTACTTGTGACTTTGGGGAGGAAGTCCTGTCGGTATACCAGTAGGACCATAATAATTTTTCATATGATGCGAAGATCTTGGCAGATTCAGTTGTTGATGGGGAGACAGGTAGCCTATGGGGTTATACTGATTAGGGATGTTCCCTTGGAAAGGGACACTAGATTGAGTGTTCGAACCCAAAATGGGATTGGAAGTCCCAAGGTATGGTTGGCCTATACTAGGGGGTATGAAAGAGCTGACTTGAGGTTGTTGCCCCCTAGTTGATTTAGTATTACCCTGGGTAAGAAAATTCCAATACTGGGCCAAAGTTGTCGGTATGTTTTGTCCATAGGGTAGGGTGGGTGGGGGTTGTCCTCCAACCGGAGGTTGTGTCCCAATTGGGTTTTGACCTCCAAACGGGAGTTGATATTGGCCCCCACGGTTGAATTTTTCGCCAACAAGAATTTGATAATTAGGTGTGAAAGACTGAGTAATTCCACTAGGGTCGGATCCTTCGGCGAAAGGTGGATAAGACCCTTCGGAGGGGGGATAGGGAAGTGTTAGAATGAAACAGGATTGTGCCTAGAAGGAGAAAAAACTCCATATGCTTCGGATGGAAACTGAGTAGGGATAAGGATAGAAGCATTCAATTCATTATACCTAGGAGGAAGCGATAGTGAAGGCCTAGGTGAAAGAGGTGTGCCAATGGGAGCTTAGCTAGCCACCATAGTCCTGGTGGGAATAGTCGTAGCGTTTGGGACCATTGTAAAGTGGGCCATCTCAAAGGGGATGGTCGAGTTAGGACCAACTGATGGGGTGTCTGATCTAGTGAAAATATAGGCAGTTGTAATGGGAGAATGATCTAAGGGTATCATGTCTTTAGTAGATGTCTCGGGTAACTCGGGTATGACAAGTATATCAGCACTTGACCCGGCTCCAAAAAGATCCCATCTAGATATGTCAGTAGTCCAAAACGGATCTTGGCCTTCAGGACCTGTGAAAGGTCTGGTTGGTAGTCTAGAAGTTTGAACAACAAGATATTTGGATGAATTTAGATGAAGAATACATATCTCGGAATCGTGAGGAAGTTGAAAATACTCTAGAGAGGAATAAATTCATAAATTGTCTAAAGAGTCAGTTCTTTCCACTCGTGGAGTGGCAGTGTCTTGGACCTCACTCTGTTGAGGAGAGCCCTCTGGTGGATTAGTAGGAAAGGGTTGAGACCTTTACGTATGTTTCGGAGGTAGGCCTTGCATTCTACGTGAACGATGTGGAGGGTCAATATTGCCCGAACCAAAAACTTTGCGAAAAAAATCTATGGCCAACTATGACAACAAACAACACTCGCTAATAAAATCTAGAGTTCAAACCAGAAAAACAAAAACTTCTTATTTCAAAATCACTAGTTGGTGATGAAATCCAACGTCGCAAGACTAAGATGAGAAGGGGCTAGGATAGGGTGAAAAATTTACTTTGACGACCTGCTTAACGGACTTACACCCTAGTGCAAGCTCCCACACATAATCGTGGGTATGCCCTCCAAGGAGTCCGAGTGAGTCTAGCCAACTTCGATTCCAGGTACCGTGAAGACTTTCCCCTTCACAGTCACCTTGTGTAATACCCTAATAATATAGGCTACTAAAGTTACCACAAACAACAGTGATGCATGGGGAAACAGTCAACAGTCCGATCCACACGCAAGGCCAGGGTATCGAGCCCAAAATCAACTTGAGAGGCTTCCACTCATCATTGTGGGTATACCTTCAAGTGATCCCCATAATACGTGCAATCTCTACAATGATACCAACAAAGAAAGGTGAGTAACTCTACCAATATCAATGTGACCTCAGGTTTGACCATTGTGTGAGAAGGGCTTCCGAGGAAAAAATGTTGCAAATGGATTTGAACACTCCCTATCATAAGATACTATTGTGTGTTTTGTGCTTTGGAGAGTGTGTCTCATTGCCTATTCCAAAGCTCTAGCCTAGCTAATATTGGTGTAAAAGAGCCCTAGAAAATAAAAGTTACTACTTGAGTTTTAAATTTCGCAATGTTTTTAAGAGGCTGTTGTTACTCAAGAGGTAAACAGGAATGAAACCAATGTTGTGTAAGACTTCGACCCAATAATGTGCAAACAGAAATGAATGATGCAAACTTTCATTCGATGAATTATATCTACAGTAGGGAGAAGGTATTTTTCTAGAATAATGTGAACTATGATGTACAATTCCTTTTGTTTGAATGTAATACCAAACAATCATCAACAATGTAATTTCACTATTTGTTCTCCTTCAATTTTTTGAATGCCAATATTTTCTGGATAAATGATTACCTAAAAGACTGAAAGACTTTATTTTTTTCCTTTCGAAAACCAAAACAGGGATGGAATTGAGAAAGCATAAGAAATCAATGAAAATATAAAATTCAAAAAACACCCAAATCAATATTTCAATGGAGATAAAAATTAAAATGACAAGAAAATGTTTCTTCAAATGTGAATAAAAATGATATTTTGGTCGTTAAGGAATCTAGAATGTGTAACCAACCTAAAAATTCAAATCTAATCAAAGATTTTTAATCGATCAAGCACTCAGACACAAATCCATATATTATACCCTTAACGATAAAAATAAAAAATGAAAAATGAAAAAAGATCAAAAGAGAGGTGTTCGATCTCCGACACCAATCAAGAGTAAGCTGAAAAAATCAGAAAAATTCAAGAACTGACATCAAAAAATTATTTCCCAGCTGACTAAAGAAAAACTGGGCAACAACAGAGGCCAAAACCCAACCCAAAAAAATTCTCAAACACTGTCGTAGGCTAGCAGTATGACACAGTGCGGAAATGAATAGTTTTTGCAGGCCATAAACAGACAGGGTGAGGAAATCCTGCACTAAAATAAACCAGCAGGGTGCGGAAATCAAAGGTTTATGTAGGCTATCTATAAGGTGCAGTATGGAAGTGTTTGAAAAATCAAGAAATTTGGAGAAAATGGAAAAGAATCCAAGTGGATTTTCAAACCCAGAGAGTCTAAATGGATCTCCCAGAGACTCGGAGACTAATTTCAAGAAAAAAGAATAGGTCAAAATAAAATGGCCAACAAAAAACCACAATCAAGTTGTTCTTCCCCAATGGAGTCACCAATTTTGTTATTGGGTAAATCGATAGATGTGGACATGAACTAATCCCCCTAGATCCACATGGTTCTAGAACAAAACGAGATGGAAGAAGACGTTTTCCCTAAGTTGTGATAATTGTGTTTACTACCAAAAGAGGAATAGATAACATACCTTATGAATCACTTCCTTATATCTTTGTTTTCCCTGCTTCACTCTAGTGCTCTTGTGGAATCGGATCTGTGACAACACAAACCAACCAACGTGAAAGAAGCAATAGTAGAATTCAATGGGAACCTAAACATGTGATCAAGGAGTCATGTAATAAAATACTAATCATTTTATGGGAAAGAGACTTTCCACCATGTTATATTAATGAAAAGTAGAAGATACAACTGAATTTCCTTGATGTTGCAAGTTCCCTTTTAGTGGTCCTTCATTCCAACACACACATACACTTTCTCTGAAATTCGCATGAAGATAATCCACAAAAGCTTGATGGGAAAATGGAGGCCTCAAGCATCACTAGGAACATGATTCTTCACACAGTCTTCAGCCTGTTCTTTCATCAATTCTCTTCTTAATCTTTCTTAACCTTTTCCATGAGAAGCCCATGATTATATAGGAGAAGGTGAATTGGTTAAAGGGATGAGGATGATCCCACCAAATCAGAGAAACCAATAGGATCGCAACCATAAAGACGCCACCTCACATTCTAGAAGATTCCCCTTCTAGAAACTTCGTGAAACCTCTTTCCTCTTTTAGCTTTGGAACGTCGCTGCATCTTGCCTATATAGCAGGCTATGTAAATCTCATAGGCCAGCTACAGAGCATCCTGTGAACCCTTTCTAAAAGGCAGCCTTGTAGAGGAGGAAAGAAGTTGCTTTTCTCAGGAAAAAATTCATGTTGGAAACCTGAACACATGTTTGTGAAATCATCACTAGGGTGACCAAAATAATGTATAACACCAAGTACTTCATTGGTGATTTCATGTTGTTTGACGGTTGATTGAACTGCAAATTGTTGTATATTTTTCCTGTGCTACAAACTGTTAAATGTTTTATGCATTGCCAACTCTCTGCACCATTAAATCCCACGGCTTTGGTATCCTAAAACCTGGACATTTTAAATATTTTTATACTGAATGAACATCTTACATTTTCCTCTTGCAAACAACAAAATTATACACTGCCAACACTGCATTGTAAACTGTCCATTACAACTCTGCACTGCAGACTGTGTGTTGCAAAGCGGCACTGTGAACCCTCTTTTTCTTGATAGATCGAACCCTTTTCAATTGAGAATAATCTAGGTACTCGGTTTTAACCTGTCAACTCATATTTTCATGCGCTGCAAACCCTCTGTTTTACACAGAATTGCTTCAATTTCTTCTTGTTTTCAGTTTCATCCAATTGAATTTCTATTTCTCTTTTCTCACTTCCTACTTGTAACATGTTCATCCTGACACTATTGTTGTGCATAAATTGTTTAGTCATGTAAACCCTAAGTTGTGTCATATTTGTAAACAAACCCTAAATTTCATGTTTTTATTACATATCTCATAAAAAAATGTGAAAAGAGGGTACATAAGGTTTTTCAAAACATTCATTATGGACATTCAACAAGGAAAGAAGATCCACAAAGGAGGAGAGATTGTGAGAGTTGAACCACATGACATGAAACTTGTCCATTCTGAACCATTTTTCATGGAATCTTTCTAGAGGGTGGGCTACCTAAAGTTTTGTGAGAAAATGCAAAGAGGACATCCTGAAGTAGCTAAGTAGTTTTCACTCAAATTCAGTGGGGAAAAGAATAAGGTGTGGGTTTTAGAGTTTGAAGTCTCTGAGCAATCTATTTCTCTAGCCATAGAGATACTTGATTCTGGTGAGAAGTGGTTTAAATCCATGTCTTTGAACTCTTATTTTTCCGAGGAATTCCTAGAACCTAAATATCAAGGAGACAACCTATCCAAAGGAGTGCCAAGAATTCACATGCTGGAGTATTTTGACAAGATGCTCAGGGTTATTCAAAGGTACTTCACGTGTGAAGGAAGGTTCAATATGGTATATCAATACCATATCACATTACTACTACACTTCACTGGGAAAGATTCCATGAACCTTCCCTTTGATCTTTTCAGGAGTACTGGCAAGATGTCAGATAAGGTGCAGGCTAAGTCAAAGCCTCATCTTAGAAAAAGGACAAAGCTCAACCTTCCAAGCAACCCATAGATATTATTGATATCAACACTCCTCCTCGTGAACATAATCTTACTTTGAAAAGAATTAGGAGGCAACTTAAGGATGAAAGAAATGAAAATGACAAATTGAAGAAGGAGGATTTGGAGGCTCAAATCAAGATGAAGGATATGTTAGACCTATATGAGCCTTGAGGATACAATTGATAAAGAAAGATACATGGCTATGAGATCTTTACCCCTTCATAGAAAACTCAAGAATGTGTATAAACATAAGAGAGCTTACAAAGTTGAGATCAGGAAATTAAAAGTAGAGTTGCAGCTCTTCAAAGAGAAAGTAGCAAAAAGGAATATAGATATATTGGCGAAGGTGGATACTAGAAGGAGTACCAGGAAATGATGAATACTTGATACTACTTCACATTAGCATCATTTTTGTCATGGTTAACTTTTTTGCATACAATTATAACCTAGGTAATGATTTTGGGTCTTGAGCTGAAGTTAGCATGTTCATATGATTTTTCCAAGGTTACTTCATATTGCAAGGAGTTTGTAGGAGATTCTAGAAGTTTTTTCCCACTTCATGAGAAATTTTTAAAGGTTGGAATCCTTTTTGGAGGTAAAAAGGAACCTACAGGAAAGTTGGCAGGGTGTGCACTCACTAGCGTAGCGAACTAGGTGTTTTAGGACAGTCTGCAACACAAGTGTTGTGAAATTGGAGTAATGAATATTTTGAAGATGAAATGGATTTCCAAGTGTCAGGTTGAACTCGGATAAGCATTTAGGATATTATTTTCACATCAAAAGGCATCCTGTATCAAGGATCTTCCTGTAGTAAAGCCACATCATTAAGTTGTTAAGGGTTGTTCTAAACATTGCCAACATCTTCCTGGAAAATAACATTATATTTACATTCTTGTTGTACACCTAGTGCCATGCCTTTGTTAGGCATAGGATCCTATGATGAATTTAGGTGGAAAATTGTAAACAGGATTTTGGATGTTTTGTTATTTAACATGCATTTAACTTGATAGGGGGTTCGAATGGTTAACTAGATAATATTTTATCTTTAGTTTCAAGTTGTAACAAAGTTTCCTAATGTATGTACCAGACTCAATAATCTTTAATAGTGAAAGATTAGTTACTTTCCTATTGTCATTTCTATTCTATCTCACTTTGGTGTTAGTTTCAGGTGAAGGATTCATCATGATGCTTGCTTTCTTATTACAATAAATGATTTATTGTTGGTAATTTATGCAAGTTCATCAAAGTGTTTTCTCTTTTTGATTAAGAAGTTCTTATTCAATGTTTTTTCTTCCATATGTGTTCCAGAAGTACTTGATGTGACCTGATACAAATATTTCACCTTTCTTGCTAAGTCTTCTATTTTTCCATTTATATCTCCAAACACTTATTTGAATCTATTCAAAGCCTTGCTTGCTAGTGTGTATTTCATGGAGAGTTTTGTGATTGACATCATAAAATGAGTTTCACACCCATTTGCCACACTTTTAAAACATTATTATTCACAATTATTATGGGTATTATTCTTACATCTACAACAGTCTAGGTGTGACTTCTAGTGCTAACATTTTTGGCACTGTTGTCAGGGAATGAATTGAAGATCTTTCCCTGGGTTGTATGACAAGGACACTACTGATTTTGTTGGTGTACATAAATTATTAAACAGAACGACTGCATAGTGCACCTGGAGACTCCAAATTTCAATTGTGGCTCCCAAGAGTAAGCACATGAGGGTTAACCCACAATCACCTCTGGCTACACCTGAAGCTAATCTAGAAAAAATCATAAGGGAGGGAAAATATTTGCAAGGAGCCTCCTCTTCTAAATTATTAGGTATTTCTGGAGACCTACCTGACTATGTTTTCCATACACTAGTTCTTGTTTCTCATGTTTCTCATTTACCTATTACTGAAACTCTTGTAAAGTAAAAACTAGGAGATTTTTCTATAGAATACACAATTTTTCCCCTGGACTTGAAAGAAGAAAACTTGGAAAGTTTTGATTTTCTTGCATCTCCTAAAATTGTAAAGTGGTTCAGACTTGAAATTTTGGAATATTTCCCTTTCTTAAGTTCTCCTACTCCCCATTCTTTTAAGTTTCCAGTAACTAAATAAGAAGGAACCTCATTTTCTGGTGAAATCCCCCCAGCTCTATCCAAGTCCCAACCACCTTTTGTTAAATATGAATATGCTCCACCTTATACTCCTCCTTTTTCAAAACCTCCTATTATTTAGATTTCTTTTTCACCTATTAATTCACCATCTACTTCTCCTTAAAGTCAGAATCTTCCTTTTCCAAATCAAATGGTACGAATTAATCCTCCTCATAACATGAATGGATGCCATTGTGGCTACTAGGTATGCACCAGTAGTGCTTCCTCAGTCCATGAATTCTCTTCCAATATGAGATTACCTTAAGTACATGCCTAAATTCACTGGAGAGGAAGATATCACTACAAAAGAACATTTTATTGCATTTTACAGTTATGCAGATAATTTGAATATTGAAAATGAAGATGCATGGATGAGAGTATTTGTGCAAAGTCTAGATGGAGAACCTAGGAAGTGGTTTAGAATTTTAGCTCATGGATCAATAGATGGAATTGAAGCCCTCGATGATGCCTTTTTAAGACATTGGGGTGAAAAAAATTATTGTTTGTATTACATTACAGAATTTGGGGCTCTTAAAAGGAAAGAGGGTGAATCAATGTCATATTTTTCAAAAATATTTAACAAGATGTTCAAAAAATTCCTACTGAAAAGTTAAAACCTACTGAAAATTATGCTAAAATAACCTATGCAAGTGATTTTGACCCAGAATTATGTCTTTTGTTGAGAGAAATAAAGTTTAAAACATTGGCCCATATGCAAGATGTTTCACTAGAGGTTGAATCAAATATATTGGCAATGGATGAGTTGAGGGGAAAATATGATGGAGATAGAAGAAAACAAAAAGAAGCATCATCTTCAGATGCTTAAAGAATTAGTCCCCAAGTTGATGAATTGACTAAATTGGTTAAGTGATTATCTACGGAGATGGAAAGATTAAAACTTGAAGGGAGACAAACAAATATAAATCCTCAAGATTTTGGAAACATAAATAATTTCAGAAGGTCAAATAATACACCTCAAATTCTGTAGAGAGATCATAGAAATAAAGAGGATCAGAAGGTTCAAACTCATCTATAAAACAATTTGGTTGATGATGAAGAAGGAAATAATGAGGAAGCAAACCAAGAAATTCATTGTTTAGGGGATACAACTACTTCCCCTCATTTAACCTAGACTTCTTATGAAGAGTCTTTAATGTGAAATCAGTTGAATGAGTTAAGTAAAGGAGAAAAATCCAATGAACCTCAAAACAAGTATTATTTGAGGTCAAAACAAAATGAGGGAAAACCAAATACATCTACTCATCCTAAAAAATAAAATTCCCCTCCCAAGGCAATGGCTGAACCAAATAAAGAAATAGGAGAACAAAACAATCAACCCATTATCAAGGCTCTTGTTCAAGTGGAAAAGGAAATTCTAAAATCCCAATACTATTTTAATTTTGAGAATGAAATCCAAAAAATCAAGATTCATGTCCCACTCTTAGAATTGATGAAAAATGAAGATTTTAATAAATATATCTCAAAAAAGTTGCAACTTTAATCTTATTACCCTTCAACAGACTCGGTTAACTTGCAGGATGAGAAACCTGCAGTTGTATTGGGACCACTGTTAGAAGACAAAGATGACTCCTCTCCCCCCTTTTACACTTCTTTGAATGTGCATGACAACAGATTAAACAATTGTCTTATGGACTTAGGTGCATCCCACAAATTGATGCCTAAGGTTGTCATGGATGATTTGTGTTTGAAAATTACTAAATCTTATCATGATTTGTATTATGTTGACTCAAGAAAGTAAAATGCCTTGGATTTATTAAAGATCTAGTTGTCACTCTTTTTAAATTACCTATGAAAAGCATAGTCATGGATATTGTAGTTGCAAATGTTCCTCCCAAATTTGGAATGCTTATGTCTAGATCATAGATCCAGAGGTTAGGAGGGACTTTTCAAATGGATCATTCTTATGCTACCATACGAGTCTTTGGGGGTGAGCATAGAAGGTTGTATAGAGAAGCACAGTTAGCATATATCATAAGTGATGAGAGCAACCCAACAAACCATCCCATCTATGTTGTTGATATTTATTTAGGATCTAGTATTCTTCATCTTACTTATTTTTCTCAATCACCTTTAGAAATAAAAAAATCAGTCACCAACAACATGTGAAACAACTAGAGAGTGTGCTCAAACATGGAAAATGTATTTTGATGGTGCATCTTCCAAGGATAGTGTTGGTGTTGGAGTAATTTTCATTTCTCATTATTAGGATGTCACAATATTGTCCTTCTAACATGAATTTGAAACCACAAACAACATTGTAGAATATGAATCCTTAGTTTTGGGGCTTAGAGCTGCAAAGGACATGAAAATTAAGGAACTGGTAGTTTTTGGAGATGTAAAGTTGATTGTGAATCAAGTTAGAAACATATATCAAACAAATAATCCTAGACTGAAATCTTATAGGAATGAGGTTTGGGACCTCATTTATAATTTCTTCTCATCCTTCAACATATTTTTTGTTCCTAGAGAGGCTAATACACTGGGTGATTCCTTAGTTGTTTCTGCTAGTAATTTTAAAATCCCACTACCTGCAAAGCCTAAGAATAATGTTGAGGTGAAATACAGACCTTCTTTACTTGATAATGTCAAGCATTGGAAGGTTTTTGAAGACTCAAATGATGATAAAAATATGCATGCTAATAAATTTATGAATAAGATTGTAGATCACAAAATTGTTCAGTGTCCTAGCATTCATATTCCTAAAGGATTGGTTCCATTGGAGAGACAGTTTGATAAAAATGATATTGTTGTGAAAGTGACTGGTTCTAAGGAAAATGAAAATCTGATGGAATGTAATCTAGGCACTGAAGAGGAACACAAATATGTTAAATTGTCTAGTAGCTTGTCAAAAAATCAAAGGGTTGAATATATCAAATTGTTGAAAGAATTTTCTAATGGTTTTGCATGGAAGTATGAACACCTGGAAACTTATGATACTAGCATCATTGAGAACATAATACCTTTGAAATATGACACCAAACCTTTCAGACATAAACTTAGGAAGATCAACCCTATGTTATTGCCCATTATGGAAAAGAGGTCAAAAAATTGCTTGATGCC
>SNQJ01S0074983.1:0-37171 GCA_010110895.2 Picea sitchensis
TATTCTTATCTTCTTCAAGTGTAGTGACGTCGCATTGTTGATGTGCTCTCAAAGGGTTCAAAGTTAATTTATCTTCTCTTATTATTTCCTGGGTGGATGTACTCCTTTCTTGCATGGATAGGTCCTTCAAACCTTCTTACGTTCTTTCAACCTAGACAACTAATTCTCTTTTGTGCTGCTGCTTCGACTTAACTTCTGGTTATTCTATCAATCGATCTATTTTTCTAGCTATGAAATCCCTTAGTTCTTTCTTTTTCTTTTATGTAGCTTCTTCCTCTGCTTTCCTTCTGATCTGATCCTTCTCAATCCAAGTCTTTCCTAACAAAAGAGGGAACGGGGTGGTGTTCTCAACAAACTTAATGACTTCAAATTCCTCTTATGTCGATGTTCCATGAATAATAATAGGCACATTAGTAATTCTTCCACATAAGGTTATCATCTTTCCTTTAAACAAGCCTATATTTCCCAATGAAGGTATCAAAGTAGGTTTTCCCAATATTTCCCAAGTGTCTTCTATCATAATATTCACTTGTGTCTCCTCATCCAGGACACAATGTTGGCACAAGGGTAGACCCAGGGTTCAGCTCCAAGAGTGCACCAACAAGCCCTAACTACTAGCCCTTTCAGAAACACCTACGAAGCAGATGTAGTCTCACCGGAAGCAATTATGAGGGGGTTGCAGGACAGAGATGTCTACAACCAAAGGGAATATCAAGTGGATATAACACAAGAACAACACAATGTTTATATATCACCTATCAACTTAGATCTACTTTTCACATCTACTATCATATCTAACACAACATTGCAATCACAATATATCAATGACAGAGACAGAATATCAATCACACACCACACCAAATATACGTGGTTCACCCTCTCTCTAGGGCTACGTCCATAGAACTGTGCTATAATATATTGAAGTAAAGCATACAGTTCTTGTCTGTGCTATTAGCTATCATATCTCTTCTCTTCTGCTCTCTTTCTCTCCCCTCCCTGCACACCCAGTTGCAAGGTTGTTCTTAGCACCCAACTGAAGATCTTACAATACCAGAAGGCTCTCACTCTTAACACTTCTCTCTATTGATACAATACTCACTCACATAAACAATACAAGTAGATCAACAACAATATCGTACCAACCCAAAATACCAACCCGACCCAGGTCCTTTAGACCTTTATTTATACATTACAATAGCTCACCGACAACCTTAAGATGAAACCTAGGTGTCCAAAAACCTAGATACCAAAATCCTAGGTGTCTAAAACCCTAGGTCAACTTGACCCATATTTTCAGGGCTTCGCCAACCTATCTTTCCTTTCTTCTCACGTGGTGCTCCAAACCATCCAATGGTGGATTTTTCCACTCACTTAGTTGTCCACGATCCTTCTTCCTTGCTTATCTGTCATCCCCGATCTCCTCATCCAACAACTTTCTTTCTTAGGCTTCGCTCCATATTTTATGCTCTTTTGTTCACTTCAACCCAATAGAATTCACTGTGTCTTCCGCGCAGTTTTCATTCTCCCTTTTCTTCCTTGATCTTCACCTGCTTCCATACCCAAGGGCCAACAGGCCCCCAACACTCACCTGTGACTTATCCTGAGGCACTTCAGATCTGATCTTCGTATTTTACTTCGACTCCAGGCTACGCAGTGTAGCCTCTGCGTTCTGCTCTTTGCGTCCTCTCCATCCCTTGTGAAGACTGTCTTTTCTGTGTCTGGTACCCAGTTTCAGCTGCACCTGGTACCTGGACCCTTTTCTTCATTCTTTCACTGACAGCTGTGAGGAAGCTGGTTATCATAATACAACTTCAGTTGACTCCCATTCACTAATCCTTCCTTCCACTCACCATTCAGAGTATTCAATTGCACAGCTCCTCCCTCTGTAACATGAGCAATCTCATATGGCCCTAGCCAATGCGTTCTGAACTTCCTAGGATGTTTTATGAACTTGCTATCATATACCAATACTAAATCACCTTGTTTGAATGCCTTCTTCTTGATGTTCCTATCATGATAGGCCTTCTCTCTTTCCTTCTGAACCTGCTGATGGAATCCTACAATGAATCTGTCTTCTTCCAATTAAACCAACTATGCAAGCCTCTCTTGAACAACGCTAGGGTCATCCATATCTGTAAAGGCAACAATTCTTAGGCTTGGTACCAGATATTCCATTGGAACAACAACTTCAAGAACATATACCAACTTGAAGGGGCTATGCATTGTTAGTTTCTTGAAAGTGGTTCTATAGGCCCATAATAATGCTGGTACTCTCAAATCCCAATCATCCATGTTCACACTACAAATCTTCGTGAGTGTTGTCTCCAAGATCTTGTTTAATTCTTCAACTGTCCCATTTGCTTGTGGATGGTATAGTGTGCTCTTTTGATGGTGGACTGCAAATTATTCAATCAAGGATTCAACTTTCTTATTGATGAAATGGTTTCCTTTATCACTCATAAGGATATTTGGGCATCCAAACCAGGTTATGATGTCATCAAATATGAAGCGCGCAACTATAGTGGCACTACAGTCCTTGAATTCTCTTGCTTCGTCCCATCTAGTCAAGTACTCTATCGCAGTAATTATGTACCTTTCTCCTATATGCTTTCCTGGTGGATTTATAGGTCCAACTAAGTCAATGGCCCATTTCTCAAATTCTTGTAGGGTCAGTTGTGGTGCTAATGGCATTTCATCTCTTCTGGATGTTTCCCAACTCTTTGGCATACATCACAGGCTCTGGAATAGTCTTTAGCATCTCTGTGTAAGGTAGGACACCAAAGGCCATCTTTAAGAACCTTTTGTGCAATTTCTTTTCCTGCATAATGTCCTCTTGCGATGCATTCATGAGATTCTGCAAGGATCAATGGTTGTTCTTCCTCCATAACACATCTTCTCAATATCTCATTAGGTCCCATCTTGTATAGATGTCCGACTATAAGTGAGAAATTTGCAGTGTGCACTACTAGTTGTTTCTTCTAAGGAATTGTGTACTCACTAGGTTCCATTCCTATTGATAGGAATTGGGCTATCTCTGCAAAGTGGTCATCGATATTTATAATGGCCAATAGTTGTGCATCCAGTAGTGTATCCTCCAAACTGGTCGGCTCTTTTCCATGTTCCAACCTTGACAAGTGGTCAGGGCCTTTGGTCATTCTTCCTGGCTTTACTATGATCTCAAAATCATATTCTTGAAATAACAACAGCCATTTGCATATCCTTCCCCCCAACACTGGCTTGTTGACTAGGTATTTCAGGGCAGAGTGATCAATAAACATTTTAAAGTTTCCTCCCAACAAGTAGTGGCAAAATTTCTGCAATGCATACACCATGGCTAACCCTTCTCGCTCAGTGGTGGTGTAATTAATATCAACAGTGGATAGCTTCCTCTTATAAAAGGATAACGAGTGGTCAATATATCCTTATCTTGGTTGTGCTAACACAACTTCTAAATAAATGGAAGACGCATCAAAATGCACATGAAACTCCTTGGTCCAATCTGCGAAAACCAGAATGGGCGCAGTAACCATTTTTCATTTCAGTGTGTCGAAGCTCTGTTGGCATTCCTCTGTCCAGCTAAACTGACAATCTTTCTTCAACAACTTCTCCATGGGTGCTGTAATCTGAGCATATCCATTAATGAACTTTCTGTAATATCTTGTGTGTCCTGGCGCAGTGCGTAGATATTTAACTGAAGTAGGAGGGGGTAGATCAGCTATAATGGAAATTTTGGATGGATCTACCAGCAATCCTTGCTTACATACAATATGACCTAACAAAACTCCAAATGGTGAAAATAAAATACATTTCTTCAGGTTTAAAGAAATTTGACACTACCTGCATTTATCCAACATTAGCCTTAGACATTCAATATGATTCTTCAATAAACTAAAAATAGTCCAATCATCAAAGTATGCTTCTAAAAATTTATGTAGAAATTCCTTGAATGCTTCAACCACCACCCTGGAAAAGATGGTTGGGGCATTCTTCAATCCGAATGGAATCACTGTATATTGGTAGGATCCCCATTCTGTTGTAAATGTGGTATTATGGCGATCTTCCTTGGAAATCCGGATCTGATGGTATCCTGAAAATCCATCTATAAAGGAATATACTTCATGGTCTCCTACATTATCTAACACTTCATCAGTGAATGGTGTAGGTAAGGGGTCATGAAAACAAGCATCATTCAGGTTCCTGAGATCTACGCATATCTTGATTTCTCTTGTTTTCTTGTCTTGCACCACCATAGGGCTTATCCACTCTGACTCTTCGACAAGCTCTATAATTATCGCTTCCAACATTTTGTCGAGCTCAATTTTCACTTTCTCCTTATATTTAGGGTTCAGTCTGTAAGGTCTCTGTTTAACTGGTCTTGCATCTATCTTTAAAGGAATCCTCATCTCTCCCATAAGTCGTTTAATGCCCTTCATATCAGTGAACTTGGTTGGAAACAAGTCCTGATATTCATGCAGTAACTCTATAATTTTGTCAATGGTGGCAGAATCCCAGTAATCTCCAACAATTGCAAACTTTGGTGTCTTCTTTGTTCCAATATTGAATTTATTAATCTTGATTGGATGTCTAATGAATGGTATCTCAACTCCTGGTTATTCCATGTCTCTTTGGTCCTCTGTTTCTGTGATGTTCACCTTCCTCGGATCATTGTCTTCATCGACATTGATGTTGTAACAACCTTGCAGTTTTTGGAGAGGCGCAATCCATTCATCCTCTTCTTGTTCCAAAGGAAGGCTAGATGCCTCCTCTAATAATTTCTATCTCACAATCTATAATGCTTGATATAATGATGGATATTGACTTTCAAATAAGAAGGTAGTTACAAAATTATGAGTCATACCTTTCCAATCTGTAGTGATGAGGCACAACTATGCTTGAAGGTACCAGTTGATAGGTGTCGTGTCCAGCATGTTGATGAATTTGTGTACCCACTGTTCTTGAGGGATGTTTCTCCAAGATTCCTCACAACTTCGCACATGGTCCTTTGGGCATCTTCGACCTGTGTAGTGAACTTCACAGCATTCTACTTGTGCTGAGAACCTCACTGTCATCAGGGTACGACACTGTATCCAATCTGTAATGTTACTTTTGTGTGCCCCCCACCATATTGTTGGTATGGATTTCAAGGCCTCATCCATCACCAATAATCTCTGTTGTATTGGTACACTTTCTTCAAAGTCTGACAAGAAGGTTTCTAAAGGGTTCAGACCATCAAATGTGGGTAAATTACTTAGGGTTCTGTCGATCCAACAAACTTCTCTGGTTAGTCTAGCACATCTTCTTGTAGATACTTCATACATCTTATTCTTCCAGTTCTCCATTGCTTCTTCTAAGTATTATGAACATGCTCTATCACTTCGCCAGCTTAAGTTTCCATCGGCTGTGGGATTAATGTAATCCTGCTGTCTAGCTGTTAGCTTGTACATGTTTTCCAGTGCATATGCATGGTCTTCTTCTCTGATAGGTTTTGTGTACCACTGACCTTCATCTAGATCTAAAGGTGCAATGACCCTAAGGCCATCTATTTCAAATGCCATACGTCTTTTATTTAAGTCAATAACAATAGAGTTATTGAAGGCCAATCAATTCTTAACAGCGCAGGGTAAGGGAAATTGTCATCAACTACTTCAATTACCTCAAAATCTGCAAATGTTCTTACTCCATCAATGTCCACAGGGACATGTTCTAATCTTCCAAAAGGGCTTACACCTTGCTGATTGGACATCCTAATCCTGATAGGGGAATAGATCAACTTTGGTTTTCCCATCAGCACCCGGGTTTGCTTCGTCATGACATTGACCTCTGAACCTAAGTCAAGGACTACATAATCTATCTCATACTCTCCTATTTGAGAATTCAAATGTAATTCCTTATTTTTCCTTCTCTTCTTACCAATTTGGTGTAATTCCCTATTCAATAAGGGATCTATCTTTCCTAGCTCATATTGTCTGATTAGATTTTGTAATTCTTGTACAACGCTTTCATATTGAACCAATTTAATACAAGTATACAAAAATTCCATGAGCTTGCTTACCTCTTTTCCTTATTTTGGCGAAGCAGACTGATCAAATGCTAGAGGCATTCAATATTCTCTCACTTCTGGTCTTGTCTTTGATGCAGAGCCTTGGTCTCCTTTGAATTCTTTTATGGCTTCCTCAAATATTTGTCTTTCTCTCTTTTCATCAAAGTTTTTTGTCTTCTCTGTAGCTTTCCTGATTCCTGAATCTTTTGTGGTCTTCCCTTGGGTCATTCTGTCATCTCCTATAACAACACCTCCTCTTGTTATAACAGTGACTCTAGGGTCTTCTCCGTGAGGCTCATCATATATCAGTTACACTTACGGGTTCTGCTGAGGTCCTCGCCTTTCTTGAAGCGTAGCTAGCAACACAGGACAATCTTCTATAACATGGTCAAACGAGCTACAGTAGCTGCAAGTGGTACAATGGTTCTAAAAATCCCTCGCAAGGTGTCCTAGTTGTGCACAGTTATAACAGATGATATATCCTCGGCCTCGACCCATTCCTCGTCCTCGTCCTCTTCCTCTCAATCCACCGCGAGGATTGAAGTTTCCTCTCCTAGGAGAGTTATACTGCATAGTGTTTCCTTCTTGTTGTACTTTTCCTTGAATCTTATATATGTCTCTCGACATTTCATGAATGAGATCGTAATCCCTATATCCCTATCATCATGTCCTATGTACTTACAGAATTTACAGTACAAATTTGTAGGTGTTTGAACATGCTTTTGCATGTAGTAGCACTCACCAGGGTGATGTCTGTTTCTGCATACCTCGCACCAAGGTAAGGTGACTTGCTTCAAAGGGCTCAGAGCTCCAGAAGGCAAGTATTCATTGAATAGGGGACAATGCTCCTTTTCATGGCCTTCTGATCTACATCTGACACACTAGATGTCTTCTCTTTTATCTTTTCCCTTGTCTTTCTCCATATATTCGACCTTCAGAGACAAACTAGTTAGTTGACTCAAGATCTGACTCATACCTGAGCTGGATTATCCCAAAGGGGTTGATTCTAACTTCATGGTGATCTCCAGTGCCTCATCCTGCGAAGAAATCTTCTGTTGCATCAGGGGAACTCTGATGTGTGGTAATAGGGAAGCAATGAACCGTTCTTTGTTCTGTTCATCTGGGATCTGGAAAGTCAATCGACCTGTTAAGGTTTTGAATCTCTGATCGAATTCCCAAATAGGTTCGACCACCTTCTTCTTGATCTCTTTCAGATCTATAATACATTGTGACTCTGACTTGGGTTTCTTGAACTCTGCAATCAGTGCATTCTTAATCTGATTCAGTGGTTTAGGTTGTGCAAGTCCTTGGACAAGCTTCATGTACCAACTCAGTGCGTGGTCCCTTAAAGTGGTACTGAACTGGGTTCTTTTGACACCTTCTTTGGTGACATTTTTAATATTCCATACAACTTCACATAGGAACTAGTTCTGGTCAGGATCTTCAGATCCATCTCCCCTAAAACTAGGAAGCCTCATCTCATCTTCCATAGATCTTGCTAGGGTCCCTGACTGAGTATGTGGTGGACTGCTATTGACAGGTCTCTGGGTACATTGGTGACTGGGATTACTCTAGTTTCTTAATACTACTGAATCAACAGAAGGGGTAACAATACTTACTTTGATGATCTACGTAGTTTCTAAGGTTTCAGGTTCTCTTCGATGAAGCTCTTCAGCTTCTCCTTCCTCTGCCTTAGCGGGTTATGAAGGTTCTTCGTCTTTCAGATCTTCCTCTTCTCCACTGTAGAAACCCTCCTCCCCATAGTTATTCTTAAACAAGTTTGCAAGGTGAAATTCTCGGAACACTCTCCCACTGCACATATGTCCAACTTCTGTGTCGTTGTCGCTGTCTGAATTCTTGAGCATTAACCTTTCTCGATCCAACCAATCTATTGTATCTTCAATATGTTCTTCTCATGAAATAACATCTTGATTCTCAGCTTCAGAAAATGAAAACATTTCCCTCTAGGTCCCTTAAAGAAATATCTCTCGGCTTGGCTGTATGATTATACTATGTCAACAATGAACTCTGTGATGTACCCTCCAATGGTGCTATCGAACCAGTGATCTACTGCTCATTATGCAACGCTATCAAATCTTTTGACCTTCATGATCAACTCTGATGTCCAAGCCATAGGAGGTCTAGAATCTCAAGGATGATTTTAGGGGATAAATTTCCCTCATGGGCTAATTTTCCAAGGTTTTTCCCAAAAAAATATTCGTTATTCTAAAAGTGATTTGCCCAAATTCTATAGGATGAAATTATTTTACCTTAAAAATCGCCAAAAAATTATACAAACTATATAAAATCCTTAGAAATTTGAATATTTTTACAGAAATATCGCTAAACATTTTATAGATGGCATATGAAGGATTAGTAAGATTCGTCAAGGTTTCTACATTTTAAAATAAATTTCCATCCTTAAAAACATCCCTGGTATAGATTGGATCTCAAACTAGGTATCTTCTAATCTAGCTAGCCACTCATATATCTAATGATGGATTCCTCCAAAGAAAATTTCATGTATATTAGTAAAGATATATTTATCCAGCCAATATTATGAGCTAATATTAGGGTTCTTGTTCTGGGCTTCAGCGAAGTCCTTTTCTTGATCTTCTATCCACTTTTGAATCTCTGTCTTTGATGGAAACCACCTTGACATTCCCTCAAGAAGATTCTGGTCCCGACAACGGAACCATTTGTTGGCACAGGGGCAGACCCATGGTTAAGCTCCAAGATTGCACCAACAAGCCCTAACTACTGGCCCTTTCGGCAACACCTGTGAAGAAGATGCAGTCTCAGCCGAAGCAGTTATGAGGGGGTTGCAGGACATAGATATCTACAACCAAAGGGAATATCAAGTGGATCTAACAAAATAAAAACACAATGTTCATATATCACTTATCAGCTTATATATATTTTTCACATCTACTATCAGATCTAACACAAAAATGCAATCATAGTACATCAATGACAGAGACAAAATATCAATCACACACCACACCAAATATACGTGGTTCACCCTCTCTCTAGGGCTACGTCCACAGAACTGTGGTATAATATATTGAAGTAAAGCATACAGTTCTTGTCTGCGCTCTTAGCTAGAAGATCTCTTCTCTTCTCCTCTCTTTCTCTCCCCTTCCTACGCACCCAGCTGCAGGGTTGATCTTCTCACCGAGATGAAGATCTTACAATACCAGAAGGCTCTCACTCTTATCACTTCTCTCTCTCGATACAATACTCACTCACATCAACAATACAACTAGATCAACAACAATATCGTACCAACCCAAAATATGAATCCGACCCAGGTCCTTTAGACATTTATTTATACATTACAATATCTCACCGACAACCTTAGGCCAAAACCTATATGTCCAAAACCCTAGGTGTCTAAAACCCTAGGTCAACTTGACCCATATTTTCAGGGCTTTGCTAGCCTATCTTTCATTTCTTCTCGCGCAGTGCTCCAAATCATCCAACGATGGATTTTTCCACTTGCTAAGTTGTCCACGATCCTTCTTTATTGCTTATCTATCATTCCCAATCTCCTCATCCAACGGATTTCTTTCTCGGTCTTTGCTCCATATTTTCTTCTCTTTTGTTCACTTCGACCCAATAAAAGTCACTGTGTCTTCCGTGCAGTTCACATTCTCGCTTTTCTTCCTTGATTTTCACTTGCTTCCATACCCAAGGGCCAACACACAGTCTATGTCGAAGTCTTCTATTCTTGTATTTATGCGATGTTTTTCTTTCATGATCTCTGGTAAACTAACATCTTGGTGATCATTCATCATTTCTTTCAACTGTTCTAATGTAGTATGAACTTTCTCTGACTCTTTCTCTTTTTGATTTTCTAATATTCTCTTAGTCTCTTGATAGTTTTCTTGTCTCATATTCATCCTTTCAACTTTAGCAATCATCTTTGGACAATCCTCAACCTTATGACCAAAATTTTTACAACAAAGACAAATAGGACCTATACCAGGGCATTCCTTAGCAAGATGTCCCGGTCTTCTGCAATTATAGCATAATGTTAGTCCTCTCTTTCTCTTGTATGTTCCCCATCCTCTCCTGTACTGCGCACTATGATCACAGTGTTGGACCTGCAATCTGAAAAAAATATTTCTAGGTTCCTGCGTCCACTTATTAGTCCAAAATTTCTTTCTTTGCATAGGAATAACATATCTTTCTTCATTTATATTAACTTTACTTAGATCAACTCTTTCTTCCAACTGTGCCCTAGATTTCATACTAGGAAAAAATCCATTAAACATACCTAGGTTCATGCTTTCAATTTTTTTTTTTCACTTATCTTATTCTTATCAAAGCACAAAGCTTTACCTCTTTCAAAATATTTCCTCTTTTCTTCAGATCCGGTTTCTTTCTTACCACATATATTCTCAAGTCAAGTAGAGTATTGTGCACTACAAAAAACAATCTATGCACATAGATTTTCTTTTCTTTACTTCAGTTCCCAACAATCACAGTTTCAGGTCCCGACAACAGAACCATTTGTTGGCACAGGGGCAGACCCAGGGTTCAATGCTTCAAGATCGCACCATCAAAACCATAACTACTGGCCCTTTCTGAAACACCTGCGAAGAAGGTGAAGTCTCACCCGAGGTAGTGGGAGGGGGGGTTACAGGAATCAAGTGTATGTAACCGATTTGGGACACATATATGTGATTATACAACTTGTACAAAGTACTTAGGAACAACATGCATCAACCTATTAGTCTTACTCACATCACAGATCAAACCCTAAGTATAGATCGACCCAATAACAATGAAAACATATACATCACACTTAACATCATAAGTTATATCTATCACATTCAATATAAATAAAGAACTAGGCACTCATAGATCTATCTATTATACATGAAAATCCATGCACTAAGAAGATCCACAACATAAACATCATAGCACAAAACAGACCATCAACACATGATATACGTGGTTCACCCTAGTGTGGGGCTACGTTCACCAACTACTTCTTCTTCTTATTAGTCTTCAATCTATTACATTCATCTTCTCCTATGCACTAAGCCACAGAGCCAAGCTTCACACCAGATAGGTGATCTGCTTACTAAGCACCAGATCCACCTTCCAAAAATCAGTCAAGGCACAGAGCCAAATCCTCTACTAAGCACAGAGCGTTAAATACAAATTTTGTTGCACTAAGAAAACCAAAACTACTTTCACTTATCCTTGCAAGCTATCGACTCTTCACTACATTACATTCTTTCTTATTTATACTTCTACAATTTCTTACAAAAAGTCCTAGTCATGGGTAAACCCATGGGTTGACATCCCATAAACCCTAAGAAAAAAACCCTAATGAACCCCTTGTTGGGTCCACAAATCAAGTGAGATCACGTGATCTCAGCTCCGCCTGGGCGCTCCATTTTCGACCAGCCTATTGAAGTCCAAAAAGGTGTTCAAACCTGACCAATGTTTCCTCAAAACTTGGTCGAGGGCCAACAATACCAAAGAGTATCACCTTAGATGGGGATACTATACTCCTATGAAATGTTTGGAAAACATTGTGAAAGAATTTGGGATGAAGGCGATAGTTTAATTATGGATATAACCCTCAATCAAAAGGAAAAACATATATTTTAAGCACAATTCTTTGTAATTTGCCAATATTTTTTATAGGAGATAAACCAAGGTAGTGGGATATGATCTTAGCATGGGATAACTTTGCATATAAAAATTAAATCAATAGATAGGGGAGACACCTTTTTGTATTGTGTATAGAAGATCATCGAAAGGAGTGAAAAATAGTTGTTACCCCCTCACTTCTAGGGGTAACTAGAGGATATTGTTTCTACATGATCCACATTTTAGAGAGTAGTTGCAATGATGTCATTCCAGACACTCCAGAGATAGTTTCCCATATATGCATTCCATTACATGCTCAAGTTATCTCACTCATATGACATTATGCATTACACATTTAGGTACATTGTTATGACACATCATATCAAGTGATAATGTCAATGTTTTGGGTATGAAATGGTGATCACGGGTTGAATTGGATAATGAATAATGATGCTTTTAATTTATACTTTTTTCCTTGTTTCACCTTGATGGTCATCATCATATTATAGTCAAGTGTTGTCACTTTTAGGAAAATAACTACTACTGGGGGGCCATAATAGGGGTAATGTGTCCATACCTCTTACCATACATAACATATTCATCTATCCTTTCTCCATTATCCTTTGTTATGGGTTGGTTATTACATGTATCCCAAAAATTTCCATGCTTCATAATCCCATGAGAAGAAGGGTTTTGAATGCTCAAGGTTGATGCAACTTTATAAAAAAAATTATATAGAAAGAGAAAAATCCCTAATTCAAACTGCAAGGAAAAGAAACAAACAAGAAAAGAAAAGAATTAAAAACCAAGAAAGAACTGAAGCATGAGATCTACCCCCTCTCTAAGAGGCTACCGCCCCAAGTCCTATGCAATAAATGCTTATGCTACAAAAGGAATTAGCAAATCAAAGATAAAATAAAAAAAACATTTGAAGCAATAAAGAAAAAGGAAAATAGGGGTTTGGAAAGACATAATGCCAAGGAAAGGGCACCTCATTCCCTAAGAACTCACTCTGCAAAGGAACTCATGTGGATGAATATCTTATGTGACCTTGCATGTCAATGACATCCACCTATGAAGTAAACCCAAAGCATACCACATGCCATTACACATACTCCTTGTTGGGTTTTCTTGGGACATACTTCTTCTCCTCACCATTGACACACCTAATAATGTGTAATAATGATTCTCCCATACCTAAACTTGGAAAATTGTATAAATTTATGAGCTAGTCTGAAGTTTGAAGAGGATAGTTAACATGATCTATCTACTGGATTTTGCATTGACATGACTCACTTTATATGTTGTGTTTGACTTGTGTACGTGCCTCTGGTCTTTGATGTATGCATTGGACTACATGAGCCCTTCCTTGGACGATGAAATTCACATGGCTACCTAATTGATTGAATCCTTGGTCCATTGTAGGACTTTGAGGGGATACTTGCATGCTTGATGGAGGTCATCCCACTTCTTTTAGAGGACATTGCACACCTTGTGGAGATTTTAGAACCTATTTTGAGGGAGGAAAACTTCAGGAGCAATTATCTTTTGACATAATACCCATTATTTTGTCAACTCGATTCCATTAGATGAATAATGGCTATGGGATTCCATAAAAGTGCTCATAATAGAAATTTGAGCAAAAGTTGACACAATTATGGTGCTTTAAAATCTGTTGCGAGAATATTATCATGAATTTTTGACCACTCGTGGGACACTTTTGGAGGAGGTTGTTCCAGCTTTTAGAAGGTCATTCCACATTTTGAGGAGGATGACTTGGCACTTGAGAAGAGTTTGTTTGAGTTGGATAGCATCTTTGGGTTATTTTGACTCATCCACTCATGTATCATGAATATTATTGTATAGCTGGTGTTGGCCCTCGACCAAGTTTTGAGGAAACCGTGGCCAGGTTTGGACCACCTTTTGGAATTCGACGCGAGAATCGAAGATGGAGCGCCATGGCGGAGCTGAGATCACAGATCTCACTTGTTTTGCGGGCCATGTGGACCCAACAAAAAGGTTCATTAGGGTTTTTGTAATGGGTTATGGGATGTCGGCCCATGGGTTTACCCATGTTTAGGCCTTTTTGTATGGAATTGTAAAAGTATAAATAGATAAGAATGTATGATAAAAGTAGTGAAGGGGATGTAAGAGTCAATAGCTTGCAAGGCTAAGTGCAAGTAGTTTTGGGTTGCTTAGTGCAATTGAATGTGTATGTAAGGCTCTATCTTGGATAGAGAAGTGGGCTTTGTGCAGTGACCTAGTTTTGGGAAGGAGGATCTAGTGCTTAGTGTGCAAATCTCTCGTCCTCTGTGAATCTTATCTTTGTGGCTTAGTGCACATGAGTAGATGAATGTAAGAGATTTAGAAGAATAATAAAGAAGACGAAGCAGTTGGTGGACGTAGCCCCACACTGGGGTGAACAACGTATATCTTGTGTCTTTGATGTGCTTTATGTTGTGTTTCTTATATTATGAATCTATTCAGTACTTGCTTATTATGTATTTTTAATAGATATGTTGATGTTAGTGATTTATTAGTGATGAATGAATGTTATATATAACTCAGTGCTATGTGCTAAATGATTGAAGTTCTTAATATTTATTGTTACTACGCCGATCTATCTTAGGGTTTTGTTCTATGATGTTGATGAGGATAATGAGTTAATGCATATAATCTTGTAGTTTTAATAGAATAATCCGCGAAGTGTTTCTATCAAAGATCTGTATCCTGGCTTGGTTACAGACACTTGATTTTTGTAACCCCCCCTACCTCTACCTCGGGTGAGACTTTGCATGCTTCGTAGGTGTTGCTGAAAGGGCCGATAGTTAGGGTTTGTTTGGTGCGTTGTTGAAGCATTGAACCCTGGGTCTGCCCCTGTGCTAATAGGTGGCATAACCACCTCATATTTTATGTATTTGTTGACCATATATCTAGGGTTTGTAAAGATACAATGGTATTTTATATCCTTTTCGGCTAAAATATAGAAGATTATTATTATTGTAATGAGAAGGGTGCTATATATCTCACAGAAATAGAGAACCACTTCTCATTTGTAATCATTTCTACTTGTGGAGATATATCACTATTTGTCTACTTATACATTCTCTCTTATTAAAAATGTTATGGATGGCTAGTTAGAGCAATTTTTTGGAGAAGATGTGCTTGTATATTCTTTTCTACTACAAGGATATTCATTTCTAGGGTTTTGATGGATGAAATATTTCTTGAATAAGTGGTCTCTTTTCACCTTGCGATTTTTGTTTATGAATGCATTTAAGTGTAATGTTGTTTCTGTAGTGTTGGTTGATCATTATCTTGGATTATTCTTGAACAAACTTTTCTTATGAAAGTTCTTGGAAGGTTACTAGTGAAGAAACTTCCCTTGAATTGTCCTTAATATTTTAGGAGGATCTCCTAGTGTCAGTAGTGAACAACCTCTAGGTATCACCCTAAAAAATACACTCATTTCTCTACAAAGGAGTCCTTAATTGACCCCATATGGCCCAAAATATAGTAGGCACTAGTCACTCCCCCAATAGTCAATCATTCTTTTCTGAATTATAATCTACTTTTTACTGTTCTAGGGTTAGAATAGGGTTTTATGACAACACATTTCTATTTTAAGCCATAAAATCCTAAGACATTTTCTCATTTTTGACATATTGTTAACCTAATAAACCATTGTTAAAATCCTGATTTGCATTTATGAATTCTTATTGCATCCTTTTAGGGAAAAACATCTAGGGTTTTAGGGATGTTAGATGCCTCTTAATTTTATGATTTTGTTAATTAATGAAACCCTAATTTAGCTCATGTTTTATCCGTATTTATTCATTGAATTATTACTTGTCAAAGGGATAGTTTATTTTCAACTATAATAAGTTATTTTACTTCTTTAATTTGATATCTTTTTTTAAAGTTTTACAACAAGCCTTAGCCTTTTCTTCATTTGTAGTGTTTGGGGATCCTCTTGAACCATGAATTGACTTGAAAAAACTATCATATTGGCCTATATCCTCATCTATTCAAGTATTGAAATTGATTTTTATTAACACCTTATTAATACCTTGTCTATCGTATTCCATTGGTGGTAGTTTGAATAATTACTCAGGGGGACCTAGACTATATTGTATCTTGCCTAGGGATTCTTGGAGGCTACTAGGGGAGCCTCCCTTGTGTTTGATTTTATTATTCACTAAAGAGAGGAAATTTATTTCCTAGGTGATAGTGGTGACATATTTTGATGTTCCACTAGTGTTGTGCCTTGTGAGGACTTTACACTAAGGTGCTAGATTGTGTGGTAATAATAGTTACAAAATATATGAGAAATATACATGCTTAGGTAAGAAAAAAATATTTTCAATAAAGTAATGGGAAGTATAAATAGAAGGTAGATAAAAAATGGATAATGAAGAAATTTGTAGAAGGAGACTCAGTAATGGCTCACCTAAGGAAAGAAAGATTTCCTAGGGGAACTTATAACAAACTGAAGTATAAGAATATAGGACCATGCAAAATATTTAGAAATATTTGGACGAGGAATATAATTTAGATTTAATTGATGAGGTGGGAACTTTGGAAATATTTAATTTTTTAGATGTTTATGGGCACCATCAAGGCCTTAAAGAAACAAAGGTAGTTGAGAAAGAAGTAGTGGGATATCGGAAAAAAAAGATTCAGTAAAGAAACCAAAGGAAATTGAGGAGGTTTTCTTAGAAAGGGTTAGTTGGGAAGAAAAGGAGTAAGGAATACAAAGAGTATTTGATCAAGTGGAAAGACATAAGTTCATAGGATGCATCATGGGTTTCTAAAGAATAACTTGGTATACTTAGATGACTGAATGCATTTGGAAAATATTTCTATCCATTCCTTATTAATAGGAGCTCATGATTTTTTTTTAATTAGGGAGGTTTGATATAGGATAATCCATAGCGAAGTAAGATATACTACATGCATTTTGTTTCATATAGTTGGAATTGTTGTGTGTTTATAAAAATGAGGGGTCATAGGGTGACAATGTTGGAGTATTTTTACAATAACTTGGAATCTTCATTTATAAATGGAAATAATTTAATGAGACATTTTTACTTAAAATTGTAATAATTTATTATGAGGTGAAATATGTATTTGTTTTAATAATTTTTTAGTACCCTTGGAATATGAAGTGTTGAGTTTGAACATTGGAGTACTTAGAGTGCCAAAAGATAAATATCACAATCATAAATATGAGATTTGTAAACGAGCAAAGGGCCTTTGGGATCTCATAGATTGACCTTCTTGTTGGACAAGTATTTTTGGGATACACTTTTGGTAAAAATCCAAAGTATAGAATAAGTGCACTGAAGAGGAAGAGGAAGAAGGAAGACTATGGAGTGCACAGTTGAGCCGCATCCAGAAAGACAATGCACATAAACAGAGAACAAAGAAGAGAGAAGAATAAAATAGAAAATAGAGTAGTAGAAGAAAGTGGGAGAAAATGAAGGATGACAACTCGACATGCTAAAGATGGAAGGATGCGGAAAAGTAGAACGAACAAGTAGTCATAGTGCAAAAGAAGCATGCAGATGGAAAAGTAAGTGAAAATAGCCTGAACAACCAGTTAACTAGAGTAGTCATGCATTGTAATAGGGTTTTGGGAGGAACCAAGTAGGGCTTTTATCCCTAGAATGTATGTATAAATATTTAATGGGTTGGGAGAATAGGTGTTCCTCTTGATGTATGTTCTTCTTCCTAATAGGTGGGTTCTTTTCTGCATGGTTATTCTAAGGCAGTGTTGTGGAGTCTATTCCAAACCGGCGAGAGTTCCTGTCTGGAAGAAGGGTGATATGATAGGTTGAGAAGGGAGAGAATCCATGTCTGAATGTAAGAGATGATGTAGAGAGAGAGAGTCTTGCACTACAGGGAGGTTAGGGTAGGAGAGGAGAAAGATAACCATTATATATATTTTTAAGCACAGTGCGAAAGCCTGAAGCAATTACCAAACACATAATAAAGAATCCAACCATTGTGGATGTAGCCAAGAGTTGGGTGAACCACATTAAATTCTATGTTACATGTATTTTGTGTGATTGTTTATGGACTTTGTCCAGATGCATAGTAGAGTATATTTGTCTTATGTGTATTCATGGCACAATAGTGTGATTGTTATAGTAATGAGTTTATGTAGTAATATGGAATATAATGGTAATATGAACCTAAGATACACTAAGTGATAGAATAAGAGAACTTGCAAAATAACATGCACAAAAAATATAATTAAGAATGAATGTAATAATAACCTTCCACCCCCTCACCACTATAGAAACCTGGTTCTTGCAGTCCCCATAGATACCTCAGGTGAGACTTCTTCTAATCATGCAGGTGATGTCGAAAGGACTGGTGTCTGGTGCGTTTTTTCGGTCAAAGATAACTGAAACCCAGAGTCTTACCACTGCGTGCAGTGCCAACAAATGGTTATGTTGCCGGGACTCGAAATTTGCGATTGAGATAATGTTTTGGAGGCTGACTAAGAAAGACATCAGAATGGTTCAAAAGGAAAGAACGAGAATTTTCTCAACAAGAGATGAGAAATACTTGGATGAGTGACAAGCAATGTATGCAAATTTATGTGTATACATAAATTCATGAAATTTTCTTTGGCGAATTTCCAATTATTCTCACTGAGTGGCTAGAAAGATGAGTGGAGAATACTGGAAGGTACTGAAATGCAACGCTAAGGAATTGGACTCCTGAGTTGGTAAGATAGATGAATTTTGTATGTAACCTAGCTACTCATGCAATTTATTTCTGGTTAGATACCATACTAGGAGGATGCATTTCAAAGTTTGTCGTAGATTGTACCCAATCATACAACGTTGTAGAAAGGGATTTTTTCAAGGGTCCATGCGGAAGGTTCATGAAATCTTTGGGTACGTGGATAAATATGTTGTTGTGTGAAAAGTGCATGATGAAAATGCAATCCGAATGATAAGGGGTTGTTGACGATTAAATTCACAACGAAGTTTGTCACACAAAGTATTGCTAAAGCCTATTATTATAAAAGCTAAATAATACTAGTAGGTGGGACCCCCTTGTACTATTGAATATCAAGTCTGGAATTATTCAATACTATTCGAAACTAATTTCGTGGCTGACAATATCTTATTTTATTAGATAATGGATCAAGCATTTTACACAGGGTTCCCTAGTTGTTTCAAGATCAAGTTATCCCAAAATTGTTCAGGGTATCATTGTTGACTATTCTTGGATCTAGGACTTATGACACTTGCAACAAACACATGTTAGTAATAACAAATGAAAAAGAAGCTAAAAGAGGAAACAATCCTATGCTAACATACTATACTATATGCATTAAAAAGGATTGTGGAAAATCTTAGCTAACATAGGATAGCCATGCGAGTTATTAAGGGTGTATATAATATAGTTGGTATACATTTCTACAAAACAGAGATGGTAATATGTGATGTGGGTGGTGCTCTTGGAAATTAATGGTTATTTGGATGATTTGTTGGGTTAGTAGCTAACACATACTAAGAATTGAATGAAATTGAAGTAGGTAAGTGATGTGCATTTATTGCACATCACCTCTACCCTTACCGTTGGGCACCACCATGGTCAGACTATCTTCCAAACACTACTTCTATGGTTATGCTCTGATTTATCAGCAAGGAGGTACCACTCGATCGACTCGCATTTTAAAACATTTGATTATAGGTATATTATTTTTTTTGGCCCTTCATGAATCTACTCTGGTTATGAAATGGATTTTGGCTCAAGTGTATTAGTTGTGCTCTCCTTAAGTATTGCGACTGTGTAATGGTGATTGTGAATGAAACGTTGATGATTCTCTTTGAAATAAGGTTGAAGTTGTAACATTACTGGTTATATTGGGGCGTTAGCAGTCCCAAGAGACCTTTGTTATCCTTGTTGGTTACTTGGAAGATATTTGTTGGTCTTAGTTGGCTATCTTCGCATTTTCGCATTGTTGTTTTCAGTTTGTGGTTTTTTTATGGGTTTTAATGAATAAAGAATTAGTATCACCACACATTGTACATATGGGAGTTGATTGATTCCACCACTAGTGGTCACAAAGTGGGTTTTTTTTCCTGTTCTTAATTGGCCCTGTCTTTAACGTTGTGTGGTGGTTGTTTGATCGAAAGGCACAAGGGTTATACCCTACGTGTGTTAAACCATATTTTCCATACCAAGTTGGCTCTATTTTCCCTGTGATCACTATCGAGAAAACCCTTAATCACGAGTCTAAATTTCTTTAGAGGAGACTGTAATTCCTGTCAAGTTGCTATGGGTTATTATGGATTGAATGTATGATCGATTACTTTGAATATGGATTAGCCCAGTTGGTCATATGGCAGTCGTTTTGGTTTGGCGTCTAGTTACTATGATAAACCCTACATTGCAATCACACTTTTGAAGTACACAGTCACCCTCCTTATGGTAATAAATCAATATTGTTAATGGAGAAGGCCTCAGCCTCGATTCGATTTGACCATGGGTATTTGTAGTTACCACATCTTGTTCGGTTGATTGATTTCTACAACAGTGGCAATTTTTTTTGGTTATTACATAGTCATTGGTAATTGCACTAATGGTTATTTGGATGATTATTTGGCATGGGTTACAAAGGCTTGATGTGGCTCACAAATATCACCTGTGTGCATGGTATTTTTACAAATGAAATAGTGGGAATGGTAAATGTGGTTTTCTTTGAGCCGAATCATTGTAGAGAGTATATCCACTGCATCCTTATATTTGTTCAATTGTATAAGCCTAGGGTTGCACAACATAGTCGATTACAATGTGACTAAATCAGAACAACATTGTATTAAATTGAGGGCTCTGCACGATGGTTGAAATATTGCCCTGATTGTGTGTTTGTTGTGTTAAGTGAAAACATTGCATCATGGTGTTTTGTTGGCTGCACACTCTGTAAAACATAAATGACTGGGTTTTCACACTCAGAAATACCCACAGGTTTTTAAACATATTTGTTACTGCCCGATCATTTGTTGAGATAGGTTGATTGTGGGTACCTCGTTAGTTGGATAGGTGGTCCAGTTTTACAGTCACGTTAGATTGGGCTTGCACAGTGATGGGGTTACATTTGCATGATTGTATTATTCAGTGCATGTCTTGTGTTGGAATGGTGGTTGTTGTGACAGACCCGATGGCAGTAATACTATGACTTCATTTTTATTTTTAGAGTATATCTGTTGATTAGAGTAACGTGTGGGCAGTGGTTGATTTTGATGGTTTATAGATTGGAAGTGGGTGTTGTTAAAAAAATTCTATAAATGCAAGGAATGTAAATGACATGAAGATAACCCTTACAAATTGTGTGAAATACATGTTGTCATGTGGGGACACTGTGTTGGATATTGATTATGAGAAGATTAGTAGTCTTCCAACTCGTCTTTCTTTCCCTCATATATCATCCACAAGATGGCACCTAGTGGTGGCTCTGGTGGAACTGGAAGTGCTCCATCTTCCCAATTTTCATCATCATCAGTGATTGGTAGCTTGTAAAACCACTATATCCCTATCCAATGTACTACAAACACCACCAAAGTCATTAAAAAGTATGGGATTTTTCAGTTCGAAGAGGATGCCACAACCAGACCATGTCATGTGTCTTCACCTCTTAACTTAGCACCTGCTACTCGCCCACTTCCGAAGTTTAAAGAGCACTTGCCTAGGTTTTTAGGAAATAACACTATTAGTACTAACAAACACCTAATGGAATTTTATAATGCTTGTCATAACATAGGGGCTAACGACAATGACACTTCCATGCGCTTGTTTTTCAATTCCTTTGAAGGAAAGGCTGTGGCCGATTTCTTTGACCTTCCTCCTAAGATCTTGTCTACTTGGGAGGAGTTAATCTATTGGTTCTAATCCACTTAAGGGAAATCCAAAATCCCTACTGAGAAGTCAAGGGAATACAATAACGTCACTTATAAATATGGTGAGACCGTCAGGTATTTCAACTTGCGTTTCACCAAGCAATTCAATCAAATCCCTGAACTTATCCACCCACAAAACCAAGCCGCATTCATGCATTACTACAATGCATTTCCTTGTTCCTACCATCATAGGCTTGAGGAAAAATCCATTGATAATCTCGGTTCCGCTCTACATACCTGTTTATAGTATGAAGAACAACTTGAGAGAACTAGTCTTCCCCAGGGGGAAGCTGTTAGACAAACATGCATGTCCACTCTCTTGTAGCTAGTACAATATATGAACAATCGTATGATAGTTTTTGAGCAGAAGGGAACTGTCTCCCCTCTCACCCCTGCAGATTCATCCTCTTCCACACCCCCCTTTAGAAATCCGGTTGAAAACAATTTTCAATCTAAGGCTATATTGCCTCGGATTTGGTGTAAATTTTGAGAGGAACACCACGAAGAAAACACATGTGAGGTAAAGAAGAGTGCCAGAGATAAGATCTTTGGTAAAATAACAGAATCTACTATCGTCTTCCTAGGTTTTTCTGAGCCATAAGATGTCATGGTCATCAATACTAGGAACAAATCCTATGCGCCAAAAGGCAAAGTTGACCCCCCTCGCAGTTCTTCTAGCCCGAGTTCATTATCAACCGCTGCTATGCCGCAGGTTCCTAAAATTATTTAGAGTCAGAGAATCATTCCTCCTCCCCCCTCTTCCAAATACAATAGCTTGAATCAATTGGCCAACATTAAGGCAGATGCAACCCTCCTAGACATGGTTGTCGTCCCTGAACAACAAATGCATCTGAAACAATTCATGGAAGGAAAGGCTCTCATTGTAGCCAATCTTTCTGAAGAGGTAAACTAAGAGGATTCTTTTTTAAATAAGGTAGGTGTACATAACTTTAGATACCCTGTAAAAAATCCCCCTTTTTATATTTCTGTAAAAATCATGGATAAAATTGTCCATTGTTGCCTCATTAATGGTGGTTACAACCCAAGTGTGATGTCAAAGATTATTATGGAAGAGATAGGCTTGTCTTGTACAAATGAAAACACCATAAGCATGCTATCTGATGCAGGAGCATCGCCAACTCATTAAGGAGCATCGCCAAAGACAAGCGAGCCAACATGGAAGACCACGAACAGCTGGACAAGGCCAGCCGAAACTTTTTAAATTTTCATTTAAGATGATGCGCCAATGCATAAATGCACCATTTATGGAAAGCGCCTTTGTATATTATAATGGACCTTGAGCCTTTAATCTCTCGTCCTTAGGTAGATGAGGCATTTAATAGATTTAATGTAGGTGAATAGGATTTTATTCCAGATTAGACAGTTTTAGAGTTCGAGAGGGAAAACGGATATAGACACCCTCCTTTGTACATTGTAAAAAAAATAAAAATTCAGAAGCCAGCATTCAAGAGAGAGAAGAGCAACCAGAGAAATCTGTGAAGAACACCCATGTACAGGGAGTTTGAATTAATAGAAATGAAACTTTGATTCAGACCCTGGGTTGTGTTGTTTTCTCTATGTATTGTTGATATGCTCATGAATGTTTGTTTTCTGGTTATGCATTTGCTTTGAATATGCTGTGCATGTGATTTCAGGGTTTAAATTGAAGTCTGAGAGGAGAGGAATGAGATTCAATTGTTTCTCAATCTGAGCCAGGAGATTCCTGCATAGAGTGCAGTTGAATTCATCCGCAGGGAGTGCGTTGATGAGGCCCAGAATTTGAACTTTTGTTCTCATTCGCCCAGAAGTTGATTTGGGTTGTTGAAGCCATGCAAGAGAGGTGCAAGCTGAAGGAAGGAGTCTCAGTTGTTAACATGAGAAAAGGAAGCTAAGGACTGCTGCTGCAGGAAATGTGCAGGAGTCTGAAGGATTCAATACCTAGAAAGTTGTTGAATGTCGAGCACAAGCAATGTGCGTAAAAATCCCTCTGGAGGAATCAAAGTTGACAAGCTCAGGAGGGATAGTTCCTTTGTGATATCAGTAAAGAGAGTCCAGGAGGTGGTTTGAGGAAGTTTTGAACAGGAAGGAAAAGCGCAGCGTCCGAGGATCATCTCATTAGGAGGAGCTCTTAGTCTTCGAAAGAAATCCTCGAGAAGGAGGAATCAACGGACAATATTCCCAGAGAATATTAGCGAAGACCCGTCGACCGTCAGATCACGGGGAAGTTGCATACGAGTTAAACTAAGCGTGTAGAGGAAGAGCCCAAGAACCATCGGGATTTGGCTGGTCGGAATATCAGGATTTCTGTGGTCACGAAATTTTTGTGGAGAGAAATCTCGATTAGCGATACTCCGACGCGAGAAGAACCGTTGATCCGAGAAAATGGGAGTCTTGGATCTGCACGTGACATCGAATATCGGGTAATCGGGAGTCGAAGACCCAAGATGGTTTAGCAAATATCGTGATATCGTGAGAGGCGGTGTCCCGATAGGCTCGGAACCGTCGATTGTATGAGACGCATGTCAAGGGATCCCGAGGAGTCGGGGATCGGAGGATCAGAGTTTGCAAGAGCATAGGAAATTTGCAGCTCTAAGCCGCGAAGTGTGATATCCCGACGGAGGGGTCGCGTGGGCTACTGTTAGGACTAGTGGAAGACAGGTGGCATCGGCTATCACGAGCTCAGAGGGTCACAAGTTAGAAGTGTAAAGGTTGGCGCCAGAGGTTGTGAGATCGCGAGTGACAATTTCTCGACATCCATTGGTTAGTGTGTGGGGACCACGAGCACAGTAAAAGAGGACAAGTGGCATCGGAGTTCAGGAATCGAGAATCTGCGAGGTGTGGGATTGACGACTTCGTAAAGGCCGATTTCCCGACTGAGAATTTCCCGACAAGAGCAAGGGAAGGCTTGGAATATACCCATTGGGTTTCGGGATTTTGAGAGACCCGGATCGGTGTCTTTAGGTCTCGCGATACAACGAGGTCAGATTTCCCAAATTCAAGTAGGGTGATCATAGAGAAAGCCTGTGGGTATTAAGAACTCCCGACAGGGGGGGTTGAGGAGTACTTTAACTCTTCGGGACTAGGAAAAGGAAGGTCCTGGTGATCGCGGATGTGCCCTAGGAGACAACTGCGTAAGAGTGGTATCAGAGCAAGGAGTTACTCTTTGTTTTCTGTAACAGGGAGAAAGAGGAATTCACCATGCCACCCAGAAGGGAAAGGCAATCGCCTGATCCGGAGGACAGGGATGTGCGAAGAAGAGGTAGGCCAGCAGGAAATCCAGAAATGGAAAGACAGATACGAGATCTCAGAGCGAGACTCGAAGAGATGGAAACAACTCAGAGACACACAGCTGGTGCAGGGGATCTTAGTGATTCCGACAATGAGGTTGAAGTTGAACCACAAGGAGAAGTTGCAACTGAGGATGCAACCAACGAGCGGTTAATTAAGGCTATCGCTCAGATGAGTTCAAAGACAAAAATGGACATTCCAGTCTATGAAGGGAGCTTGGATGCAGAAGAGATGTTAGATTGGATCAGGGCTCTTGATACCTACTTCAATTATGAATATATAGAAGAAGATAAAAAGGTAAGACATGCTGTCACTAAATGGAAGGGACATGCAGCATTATGGTGGGACGAGCTACACGCAGACAGGCGTTCCAAAGGTAAACAAAAGATTAAAAGTTGGGATCGAATGATTTCAAAGACGAAAGTAAAGTTCATCCCAAGGGATTATCAGATCACATTGTTCAGGTGAATGCAGAACCTGAGGCAGAAATTGATGACGGTGAAGGAATACACCGAAGAATTTTACAAGCTAAATATCTGAGCAGGTCATCGGGAGAGCGATGATGAGAAGGTAGCCAGATACTTGAATGGTTTCAGGTATGACATTCAGGATGAATTAAGCATGACGACCATCAGAATGGTTGAGGAGGCTTATCAGATGGCGTTGAGAGCAGAAGAAAAGCTGAGCCGTAATCAAGGACAGCGAGGGCGAGGCAGAAGTCAGCCCAGAGGCAAGGCAGTTGCCCAGGAGAAATATTAGAAGCCTAAGGAGGAATATCAGAAGCCTAAGGAGGAATGGAAGAAACCTCAGGGTAAGATTGAGAAAGGTGGAACCTCACAGCGAGGACAACAATATGTTGAGCCGAGAAGACAACATACATAGCAGGGTGGCGGTTATGCTAATGCAAACACTTTTCCTCGTACCAGAGGTAGGGGAAGAGGCCGAGGTGGAAACATCACATGTTTCACATGTGGAAAGGATGGACACAAGGCAGTTGACTATCCAGACAGGAAAAAGGATAGAGGAGAAACTCACATCGCTGAAGCTCAGAGGCGTGATATTGAGAACGACGACACCGAAGCAGGAAGGTCACTGACGGTGCATAAAGTCCTTTTGACACCAGAAAAAGTGGTACAGGAGAGTTCAGCTCAGAGGACCAGACTGTTCAAGACAGCTTGCAAAACCAAGGACTGGAAATGCAAGGTCATTGTGGACAACGGAAGCACAGACAATCTCGTTTCAACCGAGATGGTGGAAAAGTTGGAGTTGGAAACAACTGATCACCCGAGTCCATAGAAAGTATCATGGCTACAGAAGGGACATCAGGTGAGTGTCACTAAACAATGTTTAGTTGAATTTAAAATTGGGGGATATAATGATAAAGTCTTGTGTGATGTCATTCCCATGGATGTATGCCATTTGTTACTGGGTAGACCATGGAAATATGACCGAAATGTGGTTCATGACGGGAGAATGAACACATATACTTTAGAAAAGGATGGGAGGACACACAGACTTCTTCCGATAAAGGATAAAGAAGTGAAACCGGAAGTAAGCAACACGATACTTCTCATGAGTGGGAAGGAGCTTCTCACAGAGATGGAAAAGAAGGAAGATCCACAATTCTTTTTGGTCAGGAAACCGAGAATTGTCCTGACAAGCACAAGAGTGGACGACTTGCCAGAAGAGATTCAAAAACTGCTGGGAGAGTTCGTTGACATCATCGTGGACGAATTACCTCGTTCGTTACCACCGATGAGGAGTGTGAGTCATCACATTGATCTTATACCAGGAGCAAGTTTGCCGAATAAAGCTACGTACGGATTGACGCCACAGGAAAATGAAGAGGTCAAGAACCAGGTCCAGGATTTGTTGGACAAAGGACTGGTCAGAGAGAGCCTATGTCCATGTGTTGTTCCAACAGTGCTTAGTCTGAAGAAAGGTGGAGGTTGGATAATGTGCACCGATTCCAGAGCGATCAATAAAATTACCATCAGGTACAAATTTCCACTGCCGAGAATGGATGATTTGATGGATTGCCTGAGTGGGGCAAATTATTTTTCAAAAATTGATTTGAAGAGTGGATACCATCAGATTCGCATGAGGGAAGGTGATGAGTGGAAGACGACATTCAAAACAAACGAAGGTTTGTACGAATGGTTGGTCATGCTGTTTGGCTTGACAAATGCGTCGAGCACATTCATGAGATTGATGAATGAGGTTCTGAGGGAATTCATCGGAAAATTTGTAGTCGTATATCTAGATGATATATTAATCTTCAGTAAGACAAAGGCTGAACATTTGAAACATTTGGCCATTGTAATGAGAAAGCTACAACAGGAAAAGCTGTTGATTAATATGAAGAAGTCCTCATTTATGAAGACAGAGCTCATTTACTTGGGCTTTGTTATTTCAGCAAATGAGTTAAAAATGGATTCTGAAAAGGTGGAAGTGATAAAAAATTGGCCATCACCGAGAAATGTTTTCGAGGTGAGGAGTTTCCACAGGTTGGTCAGTTTCTACAAGAATTTCATTATGTACTTCAGTGGAATTAGCACAGCAATGATGGACATAKTCAAGAAAAGACACAAGTCTTTTCATTGGACAACAGAGGCTGAGAGGAGCTTCAATCTGTTGAAGCGAAAGATCACAAAACAACCGGTTTTGGTGTTACCGGATTTTGCAAAGACATTTCAGGTGAAATGTGATGCGAGCGGGTATGCCGTAGGAGGGGTCTTGAGTCAGGAGGACAGGCCAGTTGCATATTTCAGCGAGAAGCTGGATGACACAAAGCTAAAATACTCTACGTACGATAAAGAGTTTTATGCTATCATACAGGCGTTGAAGAAGTGGAGGCATTACTTGATCCCAAAATAATTTGTATTGTACATCGATAATCATGCATTGCAGTTTGCGAGTTAGCAAGAGAAGTTGAACCAGAAGCATGCAAAATGGGTAGAGTACATGCAAAATTTCACGTTTGTGATCAAACATATTTCAGGAACTGCTAACAAAGTGGCTGATGCTTTGAGCAGGAAATTTTTGTTGCTGCAGGAGTTCTGAGTCAAAACATTGGGTTTTGGAAATCTCAGGGATATGTATGCAGTAGATGTAGATTTTGGAGAAGCATACGAAGCAGCTGAGAATCCAGTTCTCAGAGATCGGAGTCCATGGATAAAATACATGATCCAAGAGGGATTGCTGTTCAGAGTCAATCAACTGTGTATTCCAATTTTCTCCATGAGAGAGAACTTAGTGAAGGAAAAGCACAGTGGCGGATTAGCAGGGCACTTTGGTCACGAAAAATCATTCGCCAAGCTGAGCGAATCATATTTTTGGCCAGACATGCGTGCAGATGTCAAAAGGTTTGTTGAGAGATGCCAAATTTGTCAACATTCGAAAGGCCGAAATCAAAATGCAGGTCTTTATCAGCCATTACCCATACCCGAGAGACCATGGGAGGCGATCATCATGGATTTTGTATTGGGTTTGCCGAGGGCGCAAATAGGTGTTGATTCCGTCTTTGTAGTAGTGGACAGGTTTTCGAGGATGGCGCATTTTATTCCATGTCAAAATCCTAGCGATGCGACCCACATCACAAACTTGTTTTTCAAAGAGGTTGTTAGACTTCATGGATTGCCGAGGAGCATAGTCTCGGATAGGGATACAAAATTCATAGGTCATTTTTGGAGGACGCTATGGAAGAATATAGGGACTAATTTGGCTTTTAGTTCAACTTACCATCCGCAGACAGATGGAAAAAAAGAGGTGGTCAACAGGAGTCTGGGGGACTTGCTGCGGAGCTTGGTGACAGAGCACCATGGCAGCTGGGACAATATATTGCCATAGGCAGAGTTTGCATACAACGATTCAGTGAACCAGAGTACAGGAAAAATTCCATTTCAGATTGTGTATGGGACACAACCGAGCGGAGTTTCTGAACTCAGGGAATCAGAACAGGCCACGACTAGCAATGCGAGCGCAGAAGAGTTTGCTGAAGAAATGAAGGAACTTCACAGCAAGGTGAAGCAGCGACTGATAGACTCAAATCAGGAGTACAAGGGCAGAGCAGATCAACATCGGAGACAACTTCAGTTCGAAGTTGGGGATCTTATTCTAGCACATTTGAGAAAGGAAAGGTTCCCAAGGGGAACATATAATAATATGAAAATGAAGAAAATTGGGCCATGCAAAGTCCTGAAGAGATTCAGAGAAAACGCTTATGAGATTGAGTTTCCAGATGGCATTGGAATATCTCCGATATTCAATGTGGCATATTTATACCCATACAGGGCTCGCGAAGCAAAGACTGGAACTGAGGGACCAGTCGTCTAGTGGCATAAGAAATTACCAGTTGCAGAGAAGCCGCAGATGGAGTGCATACTGGACGAGCGAGTGGGAAATAAGACCAGGCGAAAGTAGTATTTCGAGTACTTGGTCAAGTGGAAAAATCACCCAGCCGAAGATGCTAGCTGGGAAAACGAAGCAGTGATACATAAGCATGGACATACCATGCAGGAGCTCATGGATAGGAGCCCATGAAATTTTTCAAGCCAAGTAGTATGATGCAGGAGCATCGCCAACTCATTAAGGAGCATCGCCCAAGACAAGCGAGCCAACATAGAAGACCACGAACAGCTGGACAAGGCCAGCCGAAACTTTTTAAATTTTCATTTAAGATGATGCGACAATGCATAAATGCACCATTTATGGAAAGCACCTTTGTATATTATAGTGGACCTTGAGCCTTTAAGCTCTTGTCCTTAGGTAGATGAGGCATTTAATAGATTTAATGTAGGTGAATAGGATTTTATTCCAGATTAGACAGTTTTAGAGTTCGAGAGGGAAAACAGATATAGACACCCTCCTTTGTACATTGTAAATTTTTTTTTTTCAGAAGCCAGCATTCAAGAGAGAGAAGAGCAACCAGAGAAATCTGTGAAGAACACCCATGTACAGGCAGTTTGAATTAATAGAAATGAAACTTTGATTCAGACCCTGGGTTGTGTTGTTTTCTCTGTGTATTGTTGATATGCTCATGAATGTTTGTTTTCTGGTTATGCATTTGCTTTGAATATGTTTTGCATGTGATTTCAGGGTTTAAACTGAAGTCTGAGAGGAGAGGAATGAGCTTCAGTTGTTTCTCAATCTGAGCCAGGAGATTCCTGCATAGAGTGCAGTTGAATTCATCCGCAGGGAGTGCGTTGATGAGGCCCATAATTTGAACTTTTGTTCTCATTCGCCCAGAAGTTGATTTGGGTTGTTGAAGCTGCGCAAGAGAGGTGTAGGATGAAGGAAGGAGTCTCAGTTGTCAACCTGAGAAAAGGAAGCTAAGGATTGCTGCTGTAGGAAATGCGCAGGAGTCTGAAGGATTCAATACCTAGAAAGTTGTTGAATGCCGAGCACAAGCAATGTGCGTAAAAATCCCTCTGGAGGAATCAGAGTTGACAAGCTCAGGAGGGATAGTTCCTTTGTGATATCGGTAAAGAGAGTCCAGGAGGTGGTTCGAGGAATTTTCGAACAGGAAGGTCAAGTGCAGCGTCCGAGGATCAGCTCATTAGGAGGAGCTCTTAGTCTTCGAAAGAAATCGTCGAGAAGGAGGAATCAACGGACAGTATTCCCTGAGAAGATTACAAAAGACCCGTCGACCGTCAGATCATGAGGAAGTTGCATACGGGTTAACCTAAGCGTGCAGAGGAAGACCCCAAGAGCCATCGGGATTTGGCTCATCGAAATATCGGGATTTCTGTGGTCACGAAATTCTTGTGGAGAGAAATCCCGATTAGCGATACTCTGACGCGAGCAGAACCGTTGATCCGAGACAAAGGGAGTCTTGGATCTGCACGTGACATCGCATATCGGGTAATCGGGAGTCGAAGACCCAAGCTGGTTTAGAAAATATCACGATATTGCGAGAGGCGATGTCCCGATAGGCTCGGAACCGTCGATCGTATGAGACGCGTGTCAGGGGATCCCGAGGAGTCGTGGATCGGAGGATCGAAGTTTGCAAGAGCATAGGAAATTTGCAGCTCTAAGCCACAAAGTGCGATATCCCGACGGAGGGGTCGCGTTGGTCACTGTTAGGGCTAGTGGAAGACAGGTGGCATCGGCTATCACGAGCTCGAAGGATCGCAAGTTAGAATTGTAAAGGTTGGCGCCAGAGGTTGCGAGATCGTGAGTGAATATTTCTCGGCATCTAGTGGTTAGCGTGTGGGGACCATGAGCACAGTAAAAGAGGACAAGTGGCATCGGAGTTCGGGAATCAGGAATCCACGAGGTGTGGGATTCACGACATCGTAAAGGCCGATTTCTCAACTGAGAATTTCCCAACAAGAGAAAGGGAAGGCTTGGAATATACCCATCGGGTTTCGGGATTTTGAGAGACCCGGATCGGTGTCTTTAGGTCTTGCGATACAACGAGGTCAGATTTCCCAAATTCAAGTAGGGTGATCATAGAGAAAGCATGTGGGTATTAATAACTCCTGACAGGGGGGGTTGAGGAGTACTTTAACTCTTCGGGACTAGGAAGAGGAAGGTCCTGGTGATCGCGGACGTGCCCTGGGCGACGGCTGCGTAAGAGTGGTATCAGAGCAAGGAGTTACTGTTTGTTTTCTGTAACAGGGAGAAAGAGGAATTCACCATGCCACCTAGAAGGGAAAGGTAATCGCCTGATCTGGAGGACAGGGATGTGCGAAGAAGAGGTAGGCCGACAGGAAATCCAGAAATGGAAAGACTGATACGAGATCTCAGAGAGAGACTCGAAGAGATGGAAATAGCTCAGAGACGCACAACTGGTGCAGGGGATCTTAGTGATTCCGACAATGAGGTTGAAGCTGAACCACAAGGAGAAGTTGCAGCTGAGGATGCAGCCAACGAGTGGTTAATTAAGGCTATCGCTCGGATGAGTTCAAAGACGAAAATGGACATTCCAGTCTATGAAGGGATCTTGGATGCAGAAGAGATGTTAGATTGGATCAGGGCTCTTGATACCTACTTCGATTATGAAGATATCGAAGAAGATAAAAAGGTAAGACATGTTGTCACTAAACTGAAGGGACATGCAGCATTATGGTGGGACGAGCTACAGGGAGACAGACGTTCCAAAGGTAAACAAAAGATTAAAAGTTGGGATCGAATGATTTCAAAGATGAAAGCGAAGTTCATCCCAAGGGATTATCAGATCACGCTGTTCAGGCGAATGCAGAACCTGAGGCAGAAATTGATGACGGTGAAGGAATACACCGAATAATTTTACAAGCTAAATATCCGAGCAGGTCATCGGGAGAGCGATGATGAGAAGGTAGCCAGATACTTGAATGGTTTGAGGTATGAAATTCAGGATGAATTAAGCATGACGACCATCAGAATGCTTGAGGACGCTTATCAGATGGCGTTGAAAGCAGAAGAAAAGCTGAGCCGTAAGCAAGGACAGCGAGGGCGAGGCAGAAGTCAGCCGAGAGGCAAGGCAGTTTCCCAGGAGAAATATAAGAAGCCTAAGGAGGAATGGAAGAAACCTCAGGGTAAGATTGAGAAAGGTGGAACCTCACAGCGAGGACAACAATATGTTGAGCCAAGGAGACAACATACAGAGTAGGGTGGTGGTTATGCTGACGCAAACACTTTTCCTCGTACCAGAGGTAGGGGAAGAGGCCGAGGTGGAATCATCACATGTTTCACGTGTGGAAAGGATGGACACAAGGCAGTTGACTATCCAGACAGGAAAAAGGACAGAGGAGAAACTCACATCGCTGAAGCTCAAAGGCGTGATGTTGAGAACGAAGACACCGAAGTAGGAAGGTCACTGACGGTGCATAAAGTCCTTTTGACCCCTAAAAAAGATGTGCACGAGAGTTAAACTCAGAGGACTAGACTGTTCAGGACAGATTGCAAAACCAAGGACTGGAAATGCAAGGTCATTGGGGACAGCGGAAGCACAGACAATCTCGTTTCAACCGAGATGGTGGAAAAGTTGGAGCTGGAAACAACTGATCACCCAAGTCCATACAAAGTATCATGGCTACAGAAGGGACATCAGGTGAGTGTCACTAAACAATTTTTAGTTGAATTTAAAATTGGGGGATATAATGATAAATTCTTGTGTGATGTCATTCCCATGGATGTATACCATTTGTTACTGGGTAGACCATGGAAATATGACCGACATGTGGTTCATGATGGGAGAATGGACACATATACTTTAGAAAAGGATGGGAGGACACACAGACTACTTCCGATAAAGGATAAAGAAGTGAAACCGGAAGTAAGAAACACGATACTTCTTATGAGTGGGAAGGAGCTTCTCACAGAGATGGAAAAGAAGGAAGATACACAATTCTTTGTGGTCAGGAAACCAAGAATTGTCCTGACTAGAACAAGAGTGGACGACTTGCCAGAAGAGATTCAGAAACTACTGGGAGAGGTCATTGACATCATCGTGGACGAATTACCTCGTTCGTTACCACCGATGAGGAGTGTGAGTCATCACATTGATCTTATACCAGGAGCAAGTTTTCCGAATAAAGCTGCGTACAGATTGACGCCACAAGAAAATGAAGAGGTCAAGAACCAGGTCCAGGATTTGTTGGACAAAGGACTGGTCAGAGAGAGCCTGAGTCCATGTGTTGTTCCAATAATGCTTAGTCCGAAGAAAGGTGGAGGTTGGAGAATGTGCACCGATTCCAGAGCAATCAATAAAATTACCATCAGGTACATATTTCCACTGCCGAGAATGGATGATCTAATGGATTGCCTGAGTGGGGAAAATTATTTTTCAAAAATTGATTTGAAGAGCGGATACCATCAGATTCGCATGAGGGAAGGTGATGAGTGGAAGACGACATTCAAAACAAACGAAGGTTTGTACGAATGGTTGGTCATGCCGTTTGGCTTGAAAAACACGCCGAGCACATTCATGAGATTGATGAATGAGGTTCTGAGGGAATTCATCGAAAAATTTGTAGTCGTATATATGGATGATATATTGATCTTCAGTAAGACGAAGGCTGAACATTTGAAACATTTGGCCATTGTAATGAGAAAGCTACAGCAGGAAAAGCTGTTGATTAATATGAAGAAGTCCTCATTTATGAAGACAGAGCTCATTTACTTGGGCTTTGTTATTTCAGCAAATGAGTTAAAAAWGGATTCTGAAAAGGTGGAAGTGATAAAAAATTGGCCATCACCGAGAAATGTTTTCGAGGTGAGGAGTTTCCACGGGTTGGCCAGTTTCTACAGGAAATTCATTAGGAACTTTAGTGGAATTAGCGCAGCCATGATGGACACAGTCAAGAAAAGACACAAGTCTTTTCATTGGACAGCAAAGGCTGAGAGGAGCTTCAATCTGTTGAAGCGAAAGATCACAGAACAACCGGTTTTGGTGTTACCGGATTTGGCAAAGACGTTTCAGGTGAAATGTGATGCGAGCGAGTATGCCGTAGGAGGGGTCTTGAGTCAGGAAGACAGACCAGTTGCATATTTCAGCGAGAAGATGGATGATGCAAAGATGAAATACTTCACGTACGATAAAGAGTTTTATGCTATCATATAGGCGTTGAAGAAGTGGAGGCATTACTTGATCCCAAAAGAGTTTGTATTGTACAACGATAATCATGCATTGCAGTTTGCGAGTCAGCAAGAGAAGTTGAACCAGAAGCATGCAAAATGGGTAGAGTACATGCAGAATTTCACGTTTGTGATCAAACATATTTCAGGAACTGCTAACAAAGTGGTTGATGCTTTGAGCAGGAAATGTTTGTTGCTGCAGGAGTTCCGAGTCAAAACATTGGGTTTTGGAAATCTCAGGGATATGTATGCAGGAGATGTAGATTTCAGAGAAGCATACGAAGCAGCTGAGAATCCAGTTCTCAGAGATCGGAGTCCATGGATAGACTACATGATCCAGGAGGGATTGTTGTTCAGAGGCAATCAACTGTGTATTCCAATTTGCTCCATGAGGGAGAACTTAGTGAAGGAAAAGCACAGTGTCGGATTAGCAGGGCACTTTGGTCACGAAAAAACATTCGCCAAGCTGAGCGAATCATATTTTTGGCCAGGCATGCATGCAGATGTAAAAAGGTTTGTTGAGAGATGCCGAATTTGTCAACATTCGAAAGGCCGAAAGAAAAATGCAGGTCTTTATTATCCATTACCCATACCCGAGATACCATGGGAGGCGATCAACATGGATTTTGTATTGGGTTTGTCAAGGACGCAAAGAGGTGTTGATTCCATCTTTGTAGTAGTGGATAGGTTTTCGAAGATGGCGCATTTTATTCCATGTCAAAAGACCAGCGATGCGACCCACATCGCAAACTTGTTTTTCAAAGAGGTTGTTAGACTTCATGGATTGCCGAGGAGCATAGTCTCGGACAGGGACACGAAATTCATAGGTCATTTTTGGAGGACGCTATGGAAGAAGCTAGGGACTAATTTGTCTTTTAGTTCAGTTTACCATCCGCAGACAGAAGGACAAATAGAGGTGGTCAACAGGAGTCTGGGGGACTTGCTGCGGAGCTTGGTGACAGAGCACCATGGCAGCTGGGACAATATATTTCCACAGGCAGAGTTTGCATACAATGATTCAGTGAACCAGAGTACAGGCAAAATTCCATTTCAGATTGTGTATGGGACACAACCGAGGGGAGTTTCTGAACTCAGGGAATCAGAACAGGCCACGACTAGCAGTGCGAGCACAAAAGACTTCGCTGAAGCAATGAAGGAACTTCACAACAAGGTGAAGAAACGACTGATAGACTCAAATCAGGAGTACAAGCGTAGAGCAGATCAACATCGGAGACAACTTCAGTTTGAAGTTGGGGATCTTATTCTAGCACATTTGAGAAAGGAAAGGTTCCCAAGGGGAACATATAATAAGATAAAAATGAAGAAAATTGGGCCATGCAGAGTCCTGAAGAGATTCGGAGAAAACGCTTATGAGATTGAGTTGCCAGATGGCATTGGAATATCTCCGATATTCAATGTGGCAGATTTATACCCATACAGGGCTAGAGAAGAAAAGAATGGAACTGAGGGACCAGTGGTCCAGTGGCAGAAGCAATTACTAGTTGCAGATAAGCCGCAGATGGAGTGCATACTGGACGAGCGAGTGGGAAAGAAGACCAGGCAAAAGTAGTATTTCGAGTACCTGGTCAAGTGGAAAAATCACCCAACCAAATATGCTAGCTAGGAAAACGAAGCAGTGATACATAAGCATGGACAGACCGTGCATGAGCTCATGGACAGGAGCCCATGAAAGTTTTCAAGCCGAGGAGTATGATGTAGGAGCATCACCAACTCATTAAGGAGCATCGCCCAAGACAATTGAGCCAGCATGGAAGACCACGAACAGCTGGACAAGGCCAGCCAAAAAATTTTAAATTTTCATTTAAGATGATAAGCCAATGCATAAATGCACCATTTATGGAAAGCGCCATTGTATATTATAGTGGACCTTGAGCCTTTAAGCTCTCGTCCTTAGGTAGATGATGCATTTAATAGATTTAATGTAGGTGAATAGGATTTTATTCCAGATTAGACAATTTTAGAGTTCGAGAGGGAAAACGGATATAGACACCCTCCTTTGTACATTGTAATTTTTTTTTTTTTTCATAAGCCAACATTCAAGAGAGAGAAGAGCAACCAGAGAAATCTATGAAGAACACCCATGTACAGGCAGTTTGAATTAATAGAAATGAAAGTTTGATTCAGACCCTGGGTGTGTTGTTTTCTCTGTGTATTGTTGATATGCTCATGAATGTTTGTTTTCTGGTTATGCATTTGCTTTGAATATGCTATGCATGTGATTTCAGGGTTTAAGCTTAAGTCTGAGAGGAGAGGAATGAGCTTCAATTGTTTCTCAATCTGAGCCAGGAGATTCCTGCATAGAGTGCAGTTGAATTCATCCGCAGGGAGTGCGTTGATGAGGCCCATAATTTGAACTTTTGTTCTCATTCGCCCAGAAGTTGATTTGGGATGGTGAAGCCACACAAGAGAGGTGCAAGCTGAAGGAAGGAGTCTCAGTTGTTAACCTGAGAAAAGGAAGCTAAGGACTGCTGCTGCAGGAAATGCGTAGGAGTCTGAAGGATTCAATACCTAGAAAGTTGTTGAATGCCGAGCACAAGCAATGTGCGTAAAAATCCCTGTAGAGGAATCAGAGTTGACAAGCTCAGGAGGGATAGTTCCTTTGTGATATTGGTAAAGAGAGTCCAGGAGGTGGTTCGAGGATGTTTCGAACAGGAAGGACAAGTGCAACATCCGAGGATCAGCTCATTAGGAGGAGCTCTTAATCTTCGAAAGAAATCCTCGAGAAGGA